>DWJZ01002144.1:0-20366 GCA_018249125.1 Asbolis capucinus
CAGTGCCCCCGCACAGGTAGAAGAATACAGGATTGCCACTCAGTGCTCTGGACGCAAATATTAATGCAATTCCGCCCACCATGAACAGCACACGCCATAAGTCCACTCCTGTGACACAAAGTCAAAAAATTTCAGGTATGTGTTATTAGTCTTCAGTGCATCTGTAGGTTTGTAAAATGATTGGCCCTGGTTTTTGTTATAAGTTGTTAGTTTAGGTAATGCTGTAGCTGGTATTAAGCTGGAGGCCTTTTGATGGCATAAAAATTTCTTCCACTTCAGTTTGCCACTAACTACTCCACCATTAGAGAAACACTTCAAATCAAGCAGTAATTTATTGAAAACTAGAAACTGCCCCTGCTTCGCTTAGAAGAACCAGTTACCAGAAAACTGTTACAGTTGGACATACACTATCATGATTTTATCTGTAGATATTGATATCCTCTATAAAACTGTAGTACATCACTTTACTCTGTTGTCAATCATTTTCGCAGCGTACGCGACATATGGATTTTTTTGGTACTTTTTTCACACGTTGGGTTACATTGTTGAAATTTTCATGCAAATCCCTATTTGTTCTTCTTTTCAATATAACCTATGTTCATCAGGGATAATGTGGGAAAATAATGGTTTGTTTTTTATCAGTCCAGTTGTTTCAGAGCCTATTCAATTCAAACAAACAAATTTTTTCTCTTTATAATATTAGTGTAGATAAAAAAAAAATAAGGTAGCATAGTAAAGTCCAGATAGTAAGTACTCACGTTGAACCTGCAATTCTACTGAATGTTTTTCCTTGGTGTTAACAGCCATGCAAGTGGGTACAAACAGGTCAATAGACAATGACCGGTACGACTTCTTCTGGAAGGGACTGACCACCGCCCAGCCGTAGCTGTCCTCTGTATATTGATTGAAGACATCCTCAGGATTGTCACCTATGTACTGGCTAAACTCGTTCGATTTTATTTTTATATGAAACTGAAACATAAATGAGTTATTTAAAGATCCATTAAACCATAATATTGTATGGAAATAGCAAAAGGTAAAGTAATTTATTTCATACCCATCTATGGATAATTTCTGAGTAACAAATATCTACTCACTTTAACAGTCTGCCAGAGAGCTAGAAGGTTTTTATCAGAACCACGGTAGCAATATACATCCACAGCTTTCTTCGCGGAAGGCACATCTCTTTCTATTGTAGTCGGTCCACTGAGCCAGTGAACTAAAAAAAGTGGGCAAGACAAAAATGTGTGAGAAACATTTAATGTGACCAAATAATTGATGTGACTTTAATTAAAACAGTCAATTAACTTACCATCGTAGCCCAAAGATGTGGTCGTTCCAACGACACCAATTAATAATAAAAACAATGCTGAATTCGAGCCTAAGCGACTCATATTTTTCCTAAAACTTGAACCATAAAAAAAGAAAATGCTTAATCAAATACAACGCCTTGTCTTCCCGTATAATAAGCAAACTATTTATACAATAATTACTTTTGATAACTAACCAGTTTTCCCAAACTAAAATAACATTTACTTCTTTAATTGTAAAAATATTTTTTAAGTTGACACTTGACATATCAATTGACATCACTGTGGTTGACGACTTTGAAAAGTTGACACAGGTTGAGGTTGAACCACAGAGTACTGTGTATTACATCTATACTATTAATATAAAGAGGAAAGATGTGATTGTTCGTTCAAGGGAAATACGCTCCAAAGCTACTTAGTAAATTTCAAAAATCCTTTTACCATTAGTATCCTACATTATCCCTGATCAACTAGGACAGGCTATACAACATTCTTGTTTCATGTAGTTCAATTTTATTTATTTTATACCTAGTAGATATCTACGGGCGGCGTCGCGACGTGTAGTCCTGCACACAGTTTGAACTGTTAGGGAATTGCACAATCGTAGGACGATTGACGTTTTAACCAAATAGCATCTTAAAGCAAATCAAAAACTGAAGCCACAAATGTATGAAGGCGATAATACTAGTAATGCGACACTTATGTATTCCCAGTCGAACCCATCGTGTTCGATTACAAGTTCATTTGCACGCTTTTGTTTTAATTAAAAACTTACTTAAGATGGTGGTCTTGCATAAATATTGTATCTTGTTAACTAAATCGTCTTATATAACTTTTCAGCATTCTAATCAGTTAGTGCGCTTTACCATCGAAAACTTTATCACCACTTACCATGGTGGGATCCTAGTCAAGCGCTAACTAATCTTAGGTAAAAAAATAAACCACTGCTACGAAATTTGGTATGACCGTAAAGAAATTACTGATAGCGTGCCGGGTGGGAGGAAATAAATAAAAACAAATTAGATGTCAAATAATTCATATTTATTTGGTAAAGCATAACTCTAAGTCATGTACTACGGCATGAAAGGCACTCTGAACTTGTGTACTTATAAACTTGTACTTTAAATATATCAAACAATATTCCTACTAGCGTGTAAGTAACCAATAGGACACCAATCCATCTCGAGGAATGTTTTCAAATACTATTCGGAATGAATAATTACAATACTGTCATTGCATCAATCCAGTCTTCACACGGAATGCTCAATAAATACATTGCAACACAGTAATTCATCTAACTAACACGTTAACAATCACAGATTAAGCCAAAACCTCGTCACATATAAACTTATAGTAAATACTGTCAATACAACTTAATTAATTCGTTATTTTAGCTACCATTTTGTTTTATAATAAAAGCTTGTACTGGATATGTTACCGTTGAGGCTATACTTGTACAAAATATTTCATATTGTTCCACACTTTATATATATATTTTCCATCGATATACACATAATTTATGTCATTAATAAATAACTCAAATAACATTGATATATTTTATCATCAATGATTAAAATTTCACAAAATTTGTATATAATAATACTTTATCAAATTGTACTTTATTTAAATACAGCTAAAGGTGAAGTTATATTAAACATTATATAAATGTGTATAATTATTTTTTGCTTGCAATAATCTGTTTCAGAAGTCACATTCAGTCAAATCGATTAAATGTCTCATCATAAAATCATATGAAATATATTAGTATATAGTATGATGTCTCCGGTGAATCATGCCGGAGTGTATTGCACTACCAGTCGACCGTCAAAGGCACGTCTCAAAGCACGATAGTTACTAATCTACTTTATGCTATGTTATACAGTTCAAATCATGTCCGTGTCTGCGTGTTATCAGCTCCCTGCTTTACTGTAAAACAAAATATAACATAATTATATATATGTATATATATATATACATATTTAAGAATTGTGTTTACCAGCTTCGCCTGCGTTGTATGTTGATAAAAAGTAGCCTATGTTACTCCAGACTATAAGACAAATATCATACAGATCGATAACAAACATCCATCCATCTTCATAAACTTTCGCATTTAATAAATTTAACAGGAAAGTTAGGTTAGGTTAGCTTCATATAGCAAGCGATAGTGCGCGTAATAAAAAACAACGGTGAATGCCTTCAACGTTCCCTCGCCTCGTATGTACACGATTTGACAGGATTATTCGGTAGAATATGTGACTTAAGGCGTCTAGTAGCGTCATCGTTGGAGCGCACTTAGTACTAGGGTATCGTTGTCATTATTTGGGTATGTCCGACGGTGTGTAATGTGTACCTGCACGACGTGTTCATGCATGATACCATCCTCGTTTTGACTGGTTTCTTGTGTGTGTAGTAATGTGTCTCTAATTGTATGACTGTCTGAGTCTCCGCCTTTATCCCTCTCTCTCTCATTGTCTGTCTATATCTATGTATATATGTATGTTGTGTGTGTGTACCTGCACGATGCGCTGCTGCAGCGGCGCGGCGAGCGCGG
This sequence comes from Asbolis capucinus, assembly GCA_018249125.1. Classification (NCBI taxonomy): domain Eukaryota; kingdom Metazoa; phylum Arthropoda; class Insecta; order Lepidoptera; family Hesperiidae; genus Asbolis; species Asbolis capucinus. The sequence goes on from DWJZ01002144.1 coordinate 3,862, forward strand.
GCGGGGAGCGCGGGGAGTGCGGCGGGCCACCGTGACGCGCCCACTCGCGCTCGAACTCGTGCTCCAGTATCTCGGCGCCGCGCTTTCGAGTCAACCCGGTCTCCTCAAGGCTCAGCTCGCACATCTGCATGTCGTCTACACCTGCACACATACACACATGTATCCTTACAAGTGTATGCTGAAGTTTACCGTCTACTTTTAATGTCCCTTGTAAAACAATTGTGATCCCTGATAATTCCGATGTTTGCGCGGCCTGTATTTCGTCGATGTTTCAAATAGAACATTGAATAGAAAATAATTTGAGTTTTCTTTTATGTCTACCAGGATCTTCGTTATATTATATGGTTGTGGATGACTAAACTAAAATAGCCAGCGTATGACGCAAATTTGAGAGAAAGATTGATAGCACCTCAAGTTATCCAATAAGAGCCACCATATATGTATGTACTCGTGGAACTTCCTCCAACTACTATCTAAAAACACCAACCAAGCTATAGCGAATATATGTTACCTCATACAACATATTAGATGGTCCTTCGAGTCGGATTTAAACTCTATAATTTATATACGTTATTGCTTACATATTATTTATTGAATGTAGTACCTGCACGCAACAGCACTGGCGCCTTATCGGGATGCAGCTCCATTTGCCTAGCGACGTACTGCCCATCAAAGTGCGCGTACCACCAGCCGCGGCGCTCGCCCGGCCCGCCCGAGCCCGCGCCGCCCGGCCGCACGAATGGTATGCGGAAATACCGGTGGCGCGCGCCCAGCACGTCGCCCTTGGCTCCCAGCCGCGGTGCCTTGGCTGATACATATATATTATACTAGAGTCCGCCCACGGCTTCGCCCGCGTGCAATGTTGATAAGAAGCAGTCTCCGTGTTATTTCAATAATCTATCCCTGTAGCAAATTTCGTTTAGATACGTTCAGTAGTTTTTGCGTGAAGGAGTAATAAACATCATTCCATCCACACAAACTTTCGCATTATAATATAGCTGAACCCGCTACTTCGTAAGCGCAGGAGTTTTATCCGAGTAATCCCGATCCCGCGGAATTTCCGGTAAGATAGACTTGCTAGTTCTATATATCAAGGTTTGTTTAGAAGCTATACCCATACGCGTAGAAGTTTCTCCCGCGTAAATTTCGATCTCGCGGGATTTCCGGGATAAAAACTATTGTATATGTTAATACAAGTTACCCTCTATGTGCATGCCAAATTTCAAGAAAATCGGTTCGGCAGTTTTTGCGTGAAGGAGTAACAAACAAACATACAAACTTTCACATTTATAGTATTAGTAGGATATTACATTGGATTAGACGACACATAATAATCCAAATACAATATTCAGTGTAAAGTATAAAAATAAAAATAAAGAAATGTTTGTGTGTGCGTAGCCTGCGAGATAATATGCTGAATGTGCACCGATGATAGAATGGCGTGTGAAAGTCATAGTTTCTTTGTTTTGAGTTGTTTCGTTTCAGTTTCAGTCCGAGTTTTAAATCACAGTTATTCTGAACTTATCAATTCAAAAAAGTAGACCCGAGCCCAGTAGGGCACAGTTATGGGTTGCAATGATGATCAATGATTTATGTTGCTGTCGAAAATTCTTCAAAAATATACATGTTTGGTATAACAGGTTCTCTACATGGTCAGGACTGACCCTATAATGCCAGCTGTATTCGTCAAATTGAACCTACGGTAGACGTAGTCTAAGTACTGTTTGTGTCGTATATAAAATATATGGTATGTGTACCAGCGTCCATGATAGACTGCGGCGCGCGCTCCTGCTCGTCCATGGTGGACTTGCGGGCGTTGCGCGCCTTCCACGCGTGGTACACCTTCAGCCGCCGGTGGAACTCGTGACGACACGCCTGAAACGCACACATACACAGAATTAGTGCACTCACATCAATATCAGTAGATAATCTTTAAACTACATAGGTTTATTGTGAACTATAAAAAGGAAGTATAAAGGTATCTCTTGATTACATTCACAGTTAAAATAAAAAAATATAAATGTAACTTGACAGCTTCAAGTAGTTGCAGATCTGATTATTGAAAATCTATTTCAACTTGATGAAAGTATTAAGTTGAAAGTGTTCCTAAGATACGAGAGTATACTGTTTTAACAAGGGGATGGATATATTTTTTACGACTTATATTGTCTCAGGGAGTTACAAAACTATTATGCATATTTTTAGAATTTTATAACGTCTCTTTCGAATAGTGAATTGTAAATTAAAACGGGATGTAAAATTGATTTTGAGTTACCTCGAGCAGCTCTATATCGCAGGAGGTATTGATAGTGTCCCTCAGCTCGGAGTACTTCCACTTGGATAGGTCGTACTTCTGTTGTCCCGCCAGCGCCTGCTGCATGCGCACGCGCTCCGACCTGACACACACCACCACACGTTACCACATGATCACTATCTTCCCACTTTTACAACTTGCCAAAGATTTAATTATCATTTTATGTAATTAGCTGATGAACGACCATCTTTCCATGTTCGTGTACGATGCTGAATAACTGATGAGGTTAAGGCGCCAAGTGTCTGTATCACTACCATCAGGTGCCCCAATAAACGAGCAGACGAACTAGCTCATAATAAATGCTCTGCGTCACCTAACATCAAGAAAACAAAGGCACCATTTGACCCATGACGAATAATCTCATCATTGGTGGGCCATTAGTAGCAAAACTGGAGCCCACGAATTACTCATGTCCTACCGCCGAGGGAGGTGCAGGGGGAGGCTTACTGTCACCTGGAGTTCGAATCAATCATCAAATCCAGAAAATCTTACTCCACCTCTGCATCCCCTGCCCCCACCTGGGCCAGAAGCTGGTTACACCATAAAAAAACAAAAAAAAGATAAATTGTTTGAAACATGAATGAAAACCCCCCACCAAACCTATTAGAAACTACCATTTTTGTACCACAGCCTCTTAGGACTAACGTGCTTCACGATTCCTTACATACAACCCAAAGTATGCCGTTGACAACATAGCAAAGATAAAGCACTATACTACTAGTAATGGAGTCGATTTACACACACATACAAGTCTTGCGTTACGTGTTGCATGCACAGGAGCATCACTACAGCAGTAGAAAAATATATCACAACAAACGTTACCCAAAAACTTTGTTTAAAAAGAGTACCAGGGGACTTTTTCTCCGGTTTTTTTTTCTTTTGGGCCACACTTACTTATTTAGACTAAGTATGTATTATTTTAGCAAAGCCGATGACAAGTAAGATATTGTTTTATTTGTAAAATTACATTATCTATCGAGACGGCTTCTCACATTACATCAGTGTCAAATTTTAAAGGATCTTATTGTGTTATATTGTAATATTTTATACTTAAATTTCATGAAATAACGTTAAAAGTGAGCTTAATATGGTTTTATAAAAATTAATCCCTTTAAGTTTTCTAAGACTCTATATAAGTTTTCTACGAAAATAAAATATAAGTAAATAAGACAATTTTCAGAACCGAAAAGAGAAAGATTGTCGAGTTAGCTAGTCAGTGGTGAGTATAATATTATTGTTGATCTAAAAGCTGTATGCACCAAGTGTTAGCAGAAAAAAGTATTAGCTTATTTTGTTATAGAAGATTCCCCCTTCAACCTCATTAATGTCAGCTTTTTCCATCAACACTACGTCTGATGTTGATCACTGTGCAATAAAAATGCATTGTTTTTCATAATATAATTCGAAAAAAAAAGATAAATGATATTTTTTTTCAACATTTAAAAATTCTCAATAAAATTAAATTACTATAGCATATTCCACATTTTTATTTATTGCGAAATGATTTATTCCAAAACAAGTAACGTCTTCAGCCCCACATCAATTCATACTGACCCCCCCTTACTATATTCGAACACAACAAATCTACAGTACTACTAAGCCACGACTATGAATACAGGTAGTATTCTAATGTAGTGCAAACAAAATCAACTCAAAACGACTAGTGCTAAGCTTGAAAGAGAAAAGATAAAGGAAGGTAGCGTGCGAAGAGTGCTAGCGGGCCAGAGCGGGCCGGCGGGCCAGTGTACCAGTACCTGTTCAGTTTATTCTCCCCGTTGACGGGCTCGGCGCCGGGGAAGCTGTGCAAACACAACATATTACTCTCAGATCCAGACACGCCCGCGCGTGCGTGGATTCACACATCCCCCCACCCCAATGTTTCAATATTTAATACTATTAAATTATAACAGCAGAAATGAGTCTAAACGATCCCTTGTTTATACATACATACATAACAAAAGAAAAAATCTGTCATAGTTAATATAATCTTTATTAACCCCCTCACTAAAACATCTTATTGGATGTTGTTCAATATAAGTGAACCTTCGCTAGTAAAGGACTGCACATTTTAGATTAACTCTACAACATTTAATGACGGGTTATATTGTGTTGTTCAAGGATGCATTTTCAATATTTAGTTGACTAATGTACGATGATTCATATATCTATTTTCCTGTTTTTTATAATATCAATGACAGTTGAAGTCAGTTGATATAACACACGCATTCCTTATTGTTCGTTGGTACCCCATTACGTCACCGTAAACCGGCTCACATTAAGCAATGTCCCAGTTGACTTACACATGCACGTGTCAATACAGCCCCATGATGAACACCTGTCAAATGTCTATGCTCTATACTGTCGCTCAACAGATGATAATAACTAAACTCGCTATAGAACTCAATGAAGACAGAAGACCATAGCAACTGTTGTTTTTAGAAATTTGTTGTAAATTTTTTTTGGTCCTTCGAACTGGACGTATTACTTAACTCATAAAGCGTGTTGAAGGACAGTACTCAGCAACTCGGACACCACAAGTGATGCGAGTGTTCTTGACAATTTATCTGATATGCTATATATGTACATGAGACCCTGGTTGGTTGTTGTAGAGCATCTTGCAGTGAGGACTGGTAAGTACAGGCATACACATACTTATGGCACCGTCTTTACCCATTTCATCAATATGCAGTGTGCTACAGCTAAGACCCGTGCCAATATTGACTGGGCAAATAACAGGTTCTGGCCAAAGCTACCCCACACAAGCTGTTTGTCTCCAATATAATACACAATATTATTACAAAAAAATCTCACTGCAAGATTAACCCCCAACATTTATTTAAACTGATAAAAGTGAAATTTCTCAAACACGTGTGTGATTTGCAGAAGTTATTGAGCCTATAAAAGAAATTTCACTTATCAGCCATATAACAAGAGAATACAATCTAAAATATATATGATATTTCCCACTGACGGCGGACGGAAACAGTAAGCCCCAGACAGACTCATGTTTGAGGAACTTAACAATAACTATGTTTTATATGGATTGTCATGAATAAGCTTACTGCAACATTAAGAATGTGGAACAAGGATATAAGAACGAGTGTGTTGTTTAGTACAAAATGTATGTCACCTTACTGAATCTACTGTAGATGTTGCTATTATAGTATACTGCGAATACTAATAGTATAGTATTTCGAAACAGTATTTCTACTATAAAAGCCAGCTTTTCAGACAGTTGGATTGCCGCACTTACACTTAATGTTTTCTTAAATAGCTTCTTAGACCAGAATTCTATACTAAGGAACGTTTATACCCATTGAAGAGACTGTTTTGTTTTAATAATTTTAGATTCATATAATTTTTGACATAAATATCCGTGAAATATTATGTTTTGTATCCTTGTTCCACATCCAATGTAAGAGTAGTATAGACATATCTATATGCAAATTTCCAACAAACACTCATGACCATCAGTAATAAATTGGAAGAAAGGGAAGGGAGATTAGTTAGGAGTCGTTCAAGTATAATGTCACGCAACATGGGGAGTTTTTATAAAACGTTTAGATGCGTTACAGGGGCGTGAGAAGGGTTCGAATAATGCGTCACATAATACTAATTTTTAATTTTTTGTTATGTCTTTGTTGTTTTTTATATTAAAAATATATTTTGTTTTTATTTTTAATTTCAGTGACTTTCCCTTTTTTCCTAACAATCACTGAGGTGTTAATTAACGTTATTAGGTACAGGCAAATTAAATTTGGGCTTCAAAATGAGATATACTTAAAGGACCCCTATTAGTAGGGAGGTGAAAATGTGGGGTGATGGGAGAAGCGGGTGTGTGATACCTCCTCAGTTGCGGCGGGGAGCCCTCCACGTGTCCATTGGTCTCGCGCGCCAGCCGCAGCGCGAGCTCGTGGTCCTGCCGCTCCTGCTCCAGCCTGTACCGTACACATCACCATAATTATCCCACCACTAGGCTAGGGTCTCCACTCACAATGGGAGGGGTACAGGCCATAGTTATAAACCGGATATTTATTTAACCGGTAAATGGGGCAACATATTGACCGCTATTTATTAAAGAAATTAATTGCGTCCCATATGTATGTGAGATATTTATATCAAACCAGTGTTCACCCGCGGCATCGCCCGCGTAGTATGTTGATAAAAAGTAGTCTTTATGTTATTGTAGAATGTAAGTCTATCCCTGTGCCAAATTTTATTCAGATCTCTTCAATAGCCTTTGCGAGAAGCAGTAACAAACACCCATTCATCCATCCATCCACACAAACATTTGCATTAATAACGTTAATAGGGCTGTAAAGAGCATATAATTCCTTTTGACAGTGTTTGTGTGTAGTGGTACCTGTCCCTGTTGATGCGGTCCGCGCGCGCGGCGTCCTCCAGCCGCTGCCGCAGCCGCTCCTCCTCCGCCCGCGAGCGCTCCTCCTCCCGCAAGCGCTCCGCCTCTTCCGCCTTGCGCCGCGCCTCCATCTCCGCCTTCCTGCAAACACATACACACACATATACAGGCTGTCCCAAAACTCAATAAGTCAACGACCATAGCCAACGCTCCGTGGATAGACTTGCTCATGCCTACTTAACACAAAAAAATAAAAATCCCTATTTGTTTTGAAACTACAAAAATCTTCGAAAATTTATATAATTAAAAAAAAAAACTACACACTTTGATATGTCATATTTTTTACCACAAATTAAATATCCATATTTATGCCATTACGCCCTCACGAGACGCCTTCACATTATTATTATCCAACAACGACCATCTTTATATATCTATCTTTGTTTAAAGTACAATCTCTCTCAATGATAACAATGTTATCAGTATCCAGTACTCACAGCCTGCGGTTCTCCTCCTCTCGCCGCTGCCTCTCCAGCTCGGCACGCTGCGCCTCCTCTGCCGCGCGCATCTCCGCCTCCAGCTTGCGGAGTCTCTCTTGCTCCTCCCTGACAATACAACAACGATACTAATAAGTCAATATAAAACTGACTGACATCCTGATACTACTTAAAATCCTACTTCATATCCTATCCCACTAAAATGATGTATTTTCCACATTTAACTGCATACTTTATATAAATTAAACACCTCCCTATATTATAATATAATAACTAGTATTAATTAAAATAGTGGGAATCTCATACTTTATTCAATTATATATTAAAGAAATTCACGGACACTACTACCGACAAACGGTTGCACAGATTGGCAGATAAGCAAATTATAAAATATGTATGTTGTTTGAAATTCATAAATTCATTTTTTTTTATAATAAATTAAATTAAATTAAAATATCTTAACTCAATTTGTTTTAAATACTTGATTGTTCTTCGCAACATATTTAATTATGATATTAAATGTCAGCACACAATTTATATACCTGTTTCAGTAATTTAAAGTGTACACTTACAGGAGAGTCCTAAAGAAATAGAGGAACCGTTTTACGTTGCACCTTATGCACTATACGTAAGGTAGAATTTTAATTAACACATCTTACCAGATTTCTTACCAGAACGCCTTATAAAGTAATATCTTTATATTATTATTGACTAAATTCAATAACTGCCGTTATTGAATTAACTGCCGTTATTGAATTTATTAAATACTATTATAATAAAATTACATAACTTTAAATAGTTTTTATAAAATTTTATTTGAAAAGAGATTTTTCTTTTTGAGTACATATGAGTTTTTCTTATCCTGTCTGCCCAGGGAATCCGAATGCAGCGGGTTAAATAAGAGGTTATTTATGAAGGAACCTAAAACAAGGTTGCGAGGGCAGTTTCTAATTTTGATAATATACCTGTTCTTCTGGTCGACCATGGCCTTCTGCAGCGCAGCCATCTGCAGCTCCACGTCCTTGTTGAGCTGCGCGCACAGCTTGTTCAGCTCCGCCTCGGTGATCCTCTCATTCTTCTACAAAAGATATTTTTTAATGTAAAACATTTTTATAATTTATTAAACAATTTCTACTACGATTTGGAAGAAGAAAACTATTAAAAAAGTCTGCAACACATGATTTAAAATATAATAAAAAATATGAGTATGAAGACAGACTGGAATTGAAAAATACGCTATTTTTTATGGCTTATATGCACTCAATATGTTATATGCACTTAATGAAATATGAAAAGAAAACTATTCCATTCGGACGTAGTCACGGGAAAAGCTAGTTTGTATACATTATATCCATAAATATAATATATTAGTAATTTTATATATATTACATGTACCAACTAAAACAGTTTAGTAAGCAGCATAACATGTGACTTACCTTTATATGATCGCAAGCGCTCCTGATGGACTTTCTGAGGTTATCAATGTTCCTGGTAGCCTGGTCCCGCTCGGCCTTGAGCTGCACCGTGACGCCGTCCATCTCCCGCAGCGTGCCTTCCAGGGCACGAACGGTCGCAAGCGCACGCAGTCGCGGCCGGTGCCGCCGCCGCACCAGGTGCCCGCGGACACACTTCTGAACCCGCACCAGGCATTCGCGACGGTATACTATCTTGTTCTTTACTGGTGGAAAATGATCAAATAATTATAAATTAAAAAAAAACAATAACGTCTTCATGATGTTATAAGAAATAATAAATCTTGAAAACGGAACTCCATTGGTAACAATCCATAATCATTTTGAATAATATACTAAACCATTATTATTAATTATTATATCAACAGCAAGACTGGGAAATCCTTCTCTCTGGCAACTGGCAAATCATCTTTCAAGTCTTCGAGCCGGATGGAACCAGCAGCCTAAACATATGTATGTGTTGATATAATTAATTCTATCAACGCCAACTCCAAAAAGGCGACATTCTTTTTACATTCTGATCCTTCGAGCCGGATGGAACCAGCGATCTATGGATGCAGTTATCTGTATCTGTTTCTGTGCGTGTGGCTAAATATGTGTGTGAACTAACATTTAACAATAGAGAGCACGGCGAAGATGGCCCGCCGCCAGCGCGCCTTGACGAGCCAGGCGAGCACGGCGTCGACGACCGCCCGCAGGTGCTCCGGCTCCGACCGCATCAGCGCGTCGAACTCCGAGTACTTGCCCGGCCGGAAGAACACGCGCGTTACGCCGAACTTGTAGTCCTTCTCTGACAGGCCGAAACTGTGTACTATTGCCTGTACACACACATACATATATTAAACTTATCGATATGCAAGTAATGTTACCTATTCATTGTTTAATTTGTTTACAATCATTCACCTGCAATATGCCGAGTCGAGGATAGCAAAAATAATACAGATGCACATCAGTTCAACACATATTATAAATCTGGAACTGATTGTTAGTACGCGGAAGATATTTGGGAGAATCTTTTATTGGGAGATTTCAGTAAAATAATTAAACCTAAAACAAATATTTTTATAATTTTAGAAATGCATCTATGCCTCAATGCATTCTATTTTCAAAAGGGACTGGTGCAGTTTGACTGCGTTTTCCCTGATTTATTGTGAATATCTTGGATTTTGTTTTATTAAAACCGGTTCATAAATAAAAAGATCAATCAAATGTCAAATGAAAGAATCCCGTCTATGACGTTCATACAGACACGAAGCGAAGGGAGCTACTCAACAACCCAACAAACCCTCAATTACCGGTCAAATCGAACGCGAGAACTTTTTAATTTGTTGTCAGAATCGTTACCAACCATCCAAACACTAACCTCACAAAACAGTTTACTGGAGAGATGGCGCAGCCTGGCTGGCAGGTATTCAGTGTAGGCCTGGTGCAGGTCCCCGAAGGGCGCACGCGAAGGGTACCCGTGCTCCATTAGCTGCAGCACGGACGCCGTGCCGCTGCACTGTAGCTGGCCCAGCACCAGCGCCGGCTCCAGCGCCGCACGCGCCATGCGCACGTTCGGTTTGATGCAGCGGATGAAGTTTGTGCCCTGTTGGTAACCAACATTATAATTTTCGTACTTTTGTAATGAAAAATAAAAAGTATTGATATGTCACTGTCGACAAATTTACCCTTTTGTCATGTCACACTAAAATGTATTGTTTCAAATCAATAAATTAAATGATTATCTCCTCATTATATTTACACTATTTCGCCACGAAGAAAACAATTTTGTCTGTGTGCATGTGTAATAGGCTAAGCATTAGTAACATTTGTAAGATAGATGAGACAGTAATAAACCATATCTCATACCGATCAGGTGCCTTTTATTATTTACTCGCACCAGCCACCTCAAACACAAACTTCGTGTTCACATCTCACTCATTCAATCAACTACTTTCGAAGTATTGATTTTTTTTTTTTTTACCGAGATTATAGTTACTCCAATTGCGTATTTAGTTTACGTATCTTCTTATAATAAAGTAAATGGTCAATGTAATGAAACAATTATAATATCATTCTTTAACTATTTTTCTGTAATTAATTTTTGTTATTCCCTTGACAATATGCTTCTTTAAAACACATCCTCGCGTTAACTATGTCAACTTAGGACACACATCATTGATAACACAATACCACTTCTTCTAAGACCAACAGGGGTTTGTTAAAGCGATGGCATAGTTTGATTTTCGATAAGTGTTTGTAAAAACCAACTTCGAATAAATAAAATATTCAAACAAATTGACCTTGCAAAGCAATGAACGAACCACCACAACATAGTAGTACTGAAACTCATAACTGAGGCGGTCTTTAACATACTCCAGTGCTGTAATACATTGATCACGAAAAATCTGAAAATCTAGAATCGCCACAAAGCCTCCGACAAACTTATTCCATCTTAGCACTAAGCACTTAGTTATCGAAGTTTCTGGAACTAGACCCAAACCTGTCTAAATAATGTGCACAGTCGTTGCATTTCACAATCACAATCGTTATTTTCTTTTGCATAATTACTGCTTCTGAAGTCTATGTTGAAATATTATACACACTTCATTTCATTTTCATAATTTTTCAACACATGATTCACACCAGAGTAAACTCTATAATTATTGACCGAACGAAAAATATTAACAAAGATCAGCACACAATTGTATTAATTGTAAAATATAAGTAATATATGTATATGCTCTTTAAAAGTAAGTTCAGAATGGTCAAAAATTGTCCAAATCACTGAGCATACACAACTACACCGGTCGTTAGAAAACCGAGAGCATACGAGAGCGCCCGTAACATTCCACATTTTGATTATTTTTGTATTATATATCAGAATATGACTATACAAATAATACTCCAAACAAATTCACTAATCACCTTGTCAACAAATTAAACCCAAATGTATTGTAAGATAACATAATTGCGGTATTCTATGCGATTCCTAAATTAGTCATCTTATCAGAATAAATCAAAGATAACAAGTTTTATAATCATGTTTACACTAATACCAACGAATTGCTAATATTTTCTTGTTTTATTTCTTACATAATACAAATGTATCTTATATCTCCGATGTTAACTACACTTGCATCTAAATACATTTGTCTAACCTTGGGTATATATCAATATAATAGTTATCAAACTAACAGCGAGTCAATGGACAATTTAATTTTGTTTTGTCTTCTGTGGCATAAAGTGTACATCCCTACTATGTGCTGTCAGTTTGTTAATCTCAGTTGAGGTTATGGTAACATAATTCCGGAAAAGTTGATTAAAATGTTTTGTTAACAGTTATTTTTATCAATCTATACAAATTTTGTGATATTGAAATGTGGTTACAGCTCAGTAGTGAATAGTGAACTTGTCATGTTGTTTACAAAATTTGTGACAACGAAAAACTGACAAAACATAAAATATCATATCAACCCTGTTTTGAAATAATAGCACGACAATGCACGCATACGCAGAGTGCACGCACACTCAAAAGCGCACGCATACGCAAGATCGCATGCATACGTAACAGCAAATACACGAGTGTAAATTTAAACCTCGTACTCACATTCTGCTGCAGCTTCTCCATGAGGCTGGTGAGCTGCGCCTGGAACTTGCCGCCCACTGACACGCAACCCAGCTTGCCGCGCGCGCCCTCTCCGCCCGCCCCACTGAACAGTCGCTGCACGAGCGCGCAGCTCGACTCCTGCACCAGGAACTCCAGGGACGCATGTAGAGCGTCATTGTTCTTCTCTATGAACTGGCTCTGTTTAACAAACAATGGGACCTTTTTTGACTTTGACTACGCACTTTGAAACAAAGTTTATTGTAATTTATTCCGATATCTTGACCCAGTTAGTCTTGCTGTGGTCATCACCATTACATACATTTCAATTTAAGTACTACATTAAAAGGTAACCTGTCCGGGGGTTCACGAGGTTTAATTCTATACTCTAAAACAATAAATATGTTATGTGCGTGTCTGCGTGTGAATGTAGTACATGCATTATGCGTATGTGTGTGTGACGTACGGTGTTGTAGCAGACGGCGCCGGCGAAGTGCCGAAGCAGGAAGCCCTCGTCGTCGCGCAGTGTGCGGTGCGCCTTCAGCCGGGATGCGCGAGGCACCTGCAGTCTGCAACACGTTGCGATCAATACATGACTACTCTCAGATAACTTACATACACAATATATGCCGATATATCATAAAGACGTTCATATAAGTTAAACAATTTAAAATCCAAATAGTGTTAGAGTTATTGGCAAGAAATTTAAGTGATGCCGTGCTTCGAAGAGGTTCCGGTAGTTATCATCACACAGCAGTTGTTAACTCTTGTCGAAAACCTCCAATCAGCATAAAACCTTCCGACAATTGTATTGTCCACTATCTCTTCCACGCAGGAGCAGCTTACTGAAGTATTTTCTCTTCCTCAGTTATGAGCACCAACCTGCCAGAAGTCCCACCAAGCTGTTTATGTACAGAATGGGTGAAGTGACCAAACTCCGGCTTGGGCAGCTTGGACTCCTCATCCAGCAGATGGAAGATGCCGTGGCTCTTCGTCTCGATGAGCTGGATGCAGTCCTGGTTGTCAACGAACGTGATCTCTGGGACACTGAGCCCCTCGCGTCGGTATAGCTCCTGCTCCTGCCGCAGGATGCGCTCGTTGAAGAACTGCTGCAGCTTCTCGTTGCAGTAGTTAATGCAGAACTGCTCGAAGCTGTTCATCTCGAAGTACTCTATAGGGGACAAACAATTTTTAGAATATAAACTACTACGAGGACCTATTAAGTTAACATTGTTTTGTTCAGTTCGGCATTATAAATGACGAAAGTGCCTATACCGTTTAAGACTTGTTATTACTCTGTGGCATCTTGCGCTACACTGTTCATAAACAGTACATAGAGGATATTTTCACTTAATATTCTAAAGATACTAAAATCATAATTTGTTTAAGAGTTATTGAGTCAATATAAATGTGATATGATGGTATAAAGGTGATTTTGTGATGATGACGGTGGTACACACCAAAACCAGCGATATCGAGAACGCCGATGTAGTAAGCTGAGGCGCGGAAGGGGATCGAGGCGTTGATCCGGTGTACAATGTAGTCGAACAGCTTGCTGTACACCGCCTTGGCCAGCGCGTCGCGCGCGCTGCACGCCTCGTGCGTCTTCAGCGGCACCCTGCACGCAGCACGCGCACGAACATATCATTTACCATTCTAGACTTTAAAATACGTATGCATATAATGGCAATACATAATCATTTATTTTATTATGAGTTTTTAATACACGTATGAATGTTTCTTTTTGGAATCTACTGCCGTTTCGGAAGGGTGACATAATAAAGAGAAGAAATGGCGAAAGATTAATTAATTGAATTAAGCCTATTACACTGACTTTTGATTTGCATGACGAGGAAGACACCACATATAACGCTTATGTGCCTGGAATTGCATAGAGTTATAAACTCATACTCAAACACACATTTACCCATCGTGGACACTCTCACACACACGCACGCATACCAACCCCAGCCCCACCTCTCCCCATCCACCGGCCCCGCATACTAACATGATAGCGGTCCCCTTGGTTCCGCCACGCGAGCTCTGCATGAGCCGGGAGACGAGCGCCATCCGGAGCTCCGCGGGCTCGACGCCGAGCAGCGCGGCGGCGGTGTGCAGCGCGCGCTCACTGTGCGGCGCCGCGCGACACCCTCCGCGCGCGCCCGCTTCCTCCTCGAACTGCACGTTTCCCAGGTGCAGCACGCCCGCCACTACGCCGTACACCGCCTCGCGCTCCTCCTCCGACAGACCCACGCGGGCCAGCGCCTGCCCACACATAACACTCTTGTAATGATATAATATAGCATACTTGCATATATATATTTGATGTTATGTTATGATCTATAATATTGATATATAATATGATCTATAATATTGATATATGTTATGATCTATAATATTGCATACTTGTATTAAACAATGTATTCTTAGAAATAAAGTTAGTCTAATTACTGAGCTCAACAAATAATTCCGCGATACCATGTGTCTAACTATTACAGTTATGTAACAATAACTATTTTTTTTCTGGTAACTGATTCTTCCGAACCTAAGCAATGACACTTTCTAGTTTTCTAGTGTATTTTAAAGGTAAACTTGACTAGTAGCATGTGTGTCTGTGTACCTGGTGCAGCCGCTGGAAGTCGAGCACGTCGTCGAGGATGGGGTCGCGCAGTCCGCCGCGCGCCGCGTGATGCGCACTCAGCTGCGGTGGCGACAGCTTCTGCTCCGACTGCGTGCTCGTGAAGTATTGCGTGCATCCGTTCTTCAGGTACTGAAATTTAATTCAATTAATATGATTTATTTATTTCCTCAATAGCTTACTTAACGAAAGTCAAAACTTAAATATAGAGCCCCTACATCAATTATTAATTTAATTACAAAAGAATTATAAGAAAATTATCTTAAAAGAATATATTTAAAGCAATGTCTAAAGTCTACGATAAACAATACCTATACATCATCAGCTGACACGCAACATATGTACATTAAAATACAATACAATATAATTTATTGTGTACACTAGTTACCTATACACAAGCAAAGTCAATGAACTTTTTACGTAGCATGGAAACATTCGAAATAACGAGAAATATTTTTGACGTCTACATGTTGAAAACTCCAATGGACCAGAGGGTTAACATTAGTTTTATTAAGTAGGTTTAAAATTGATCGGCTTCATACACCTTTGAAAACTTTATGAGGAGGTTTAAGAGTGTAGGTTTTGCTTCATCAAAACAAGTGATACTGAATTTCTAATACCTACATGATTTTCACTGAATTTTGATTTCCTAAATAGAGATATCGAAAATCTTGTCGACGATCCCATGCTCACAGACGTTTCAGAGTCGCTAGAGTTACGGAGAGATACAGACTCTCTGTGCGTTTTCTACCGTCTATATTATGGGGAATTTTTTGCACAACTGTTTAATTGAATACCTGTGGTGAATTTCCATCACCGCACATCCAGATGCAAAATCATGTTCCATGTTGTTGGAATTGGAACACCTAGATTCCTAGGGTTTACAGTTCGATTTTCAGGATATTTTCTGCCTCGTACGTGTAAACTATGGAACGAACTCCCTGCATCAGTGTTCCGCGATAGCTATGACATAGGGACCTTCAAGACACGGGTCCATTGTTTCCTCCTTGGCCGGCAACGTATTGGTGATGCTCTGGTGTTGCTAATGTCCTTGGACGGCGGTGATCACTTACCATCAGGTGACCCGTCTGCTCGTTTGTCTTTTTTTAATTTACATATTATAAGCTAATGCTTGACTACACTCCCAACTGATGATAAGTGGCGACGTAATCTTAGATGTTAAAGCCCATTAACTTAGAAGAAGCCTATTTACTCTTATCTTATAGACGCCTACATTATACTTCAGCGGAAACAGACGCTGGCAATTTATTCCAATTATTCGCGGTACGCCATACAAAGGTCGAGGCGAAGTGTGTCGTCCGCAACGGAGGGATATCTACGCTGTGAGTATGGATACCCGGGGTCGTCGTCCATCGTACGACACGATGGAAGAAAGGGGGAGGGGAGGGGGAGAGTTAAGTCGTGTAATTCCTGCGCACACTCCCCAAAATGTATCCTACAGAATACCGAGAGACTGGCAACTCTGCACCTGTGCTCCAGGCTTTTTTCATTGGTTTTGACCAGTGTAGGGTCACCAATAAGCCTCATAGCGCGCTTATCCATCGAATTCAATACGTCTGTTTTTAATATAAAAAACATATTCATGAAGTTTTCAAATGCCGGTTCTGCCATTCG
>DWJZ01002145.1:0-20366 GCA_018249125.1 Asbolis capucinus
ACTTGTAAAACACTAAGTAACATGTTGTATCCTATTGTTTGACACTGTAAGCTTTCCGAATAAAATAAAATAACTTTTAATAGTTAATAACAAATTTGTGATGCCACTTCTGAAACAGGAAAGAATGAAAAGATTTTACTTAATATTTACTAATGTGTTTACTACATAAGTGAAGTTGGTTTATGTACACTATAAATTCGATAGATTGGTTTGATTGAGTTCAAATTATTCATGACATACATTCCGATTCAAGGTTTGTTTTTATCTATTTTTCGCATCATAAACAAACTAACAACTATGAAAAATCTGCTTTTTTTAGTCAGCTGTGTATCAGCTACCGCGCTATCTGCTGGAAGCAAGGGGGACACTCCCCATACCAGTGACTGTGCAACAGGGAAGCCCCTGTTTATATAGTATTAAAATTTTAATATTGATTTCTTGTTCTTCTACATATGTTTGCATTAATTTAAGAGTAACTTCAAATATGCCTTACAATGCATAATACTTTCAAACTACAAGATAACTCCTGCATTACCGAATACACTACAAATATGATAAGTAGTGAAATCAACAGAGACCATGAAATTCAAACACGCATAAATGTTGCTAATAAGTTAATTTGATTGTGCGTTAGTGCAAACATTATAACATGTTTTATTTCACAATTAGCATGGTTAGAACTTTGATTAATATTCAATATTGGTTCACCTTCTTTGAATGCAGACACTTGTGTACTAAGTAGGTCGAGGTCAAGAAAAATGTTAGTCATTAAATTGCTGATTAGCAAATTTTTATATCTAATCAATATGGATTTGTTCATAAAATTGTCCAAACATAATTTTATGTATTTATAAAATTAAGTTATCCATAATTGTGGGCATATACTTATTTGTTATAGAAACAGTTTAAAAATTATGGCAAATTAAATAAAAGCAGCAGTGATAGCTTAGTGGTTTGAAGGTCTCACAAATGGTCCTGGGTCCAAACCCCTTGGTAGAAGTAGATTATCATATGCTATGGTGGAGGGAAACATTGTGATGAAACCTGCACTCCTGAGAGTTTTCCATAAGAATGTGTCAAAGGTGTGTGAAATCCACCAACCTGCATTTGGCCAGAGTGGTGGACTATGGCCTGTAAACCTCAAATTGTGACTGGAGCCCAGTAATTGCAACAGTCAAGGATTGCAAAATTGAATTTGATTACCTTGGCAAGTTCAGATATGTTCCAGAGTAACTGCTATACTTGTAATGCACTAGATTCCAGCTTGAAGCGTAGCTGAGCAAAGCCTGTCTGGTGAGTAGGGGGCAAGTTGCTGCAGTCCTGACATCTGGGACGGCTGTGGTCACGGTCCTCCATCGGCGTGGGAGTACTACACTCTGGTATTTTAATAACAGATTATATATATATGTATATTTACCACTTATTAATGTACTTTGGTTTGGTAATAAATAACAACAAATTTTGAATAAAATAAAAACACTGTACTAGAAGGATTCATTATAAGTAATTGAAGTAGCTTTGGCCATTCTTTAATGATAATTTGGATTTTAAGGTTAATCAGTATTAGTATAAAACTAGAGATCATGCATTTAAAACCAAAAACACATGTTGTATATCTTATTAAAAACATTAATGTAATGTTATAAGGAAAGCTGTGTTAGAATTATTCTTTCTTTCCTTTTCTAACTTTCTGTAACCTTTTGTTTCTTTTATTATTTTAATCCAAATTTAGTATTTTTATAGTCCATGAGTTAAGAAATTAAATATTTCAGTTATTAAAACCACATGTATTTTTCTGCATTTGGTTTGAGGAAAATATAGTATCTACTTACCGAAACATCATCAGAAGGATAAAGGAGAATATCTCTTAGAGGATCATTGAGTAGTAGAGTTTTGTTTTCTTGAATATATCGTTCAAAGTCTAATATGGTGCATTTGTTACTTGCAATATTCTGAAAACAAATCGTTTTTTTTATAATCATTACATTTTTCTCGAATGTTATAATGGTAAAGGAATAAGTATATTAGATATGAATAAACGAATAAAAAAACTCTTTAAAGAAAACGTATTTAGAAAACATATTATTCTTACAGGATTGATTTTCGTGAAACACATTTTTTATGTACATAAGGTATTCAAGAAATTATAAACAATTAATTCGTTTTCGTATATAGCGCGACCCTATATTAAATTAAACAATAAAAGGTATCGTTTACAAATAGAAAGCTCCAAATACAAATAGAAAACTGGAAAAGTATGTTCAAATAAACACTTACCTCGTATTCAGCGCCATTCTTCTTACTTTTAGAATTCACCGGCGGCATCTTTATACGATCGGTCGCACTCCTAACAAATCTAAGTGATAATCTTGATTTTTGCTTAAACTTACTTACATTTTATACACGTTCACTTACATTTCCACGAATTTTTACGCACAACACAAAACACAAAATGCCGAAAACCAACTATTCTAAATTGAGAATCGGTCACCTTTTGATTGACAGGCAAAAATGTTGAAAGGTGGCATTGACATAAGCGACAGATTAAAATAAATTTTGAAGTTAGTATGACAGAGTATTGCTAATACGAATTGCTGTTACCATAAACAAAAGATTGACTATGATTCGATTGTGGATTGTAGGTTATTTCCGGCGCTACAATGATGTGGAAGTTCTATCAAGACTTCTTGATGAGTTAACTTTGCTCCTAATTAAGCTTTCGCTTAGCTGAGCAGTTCTGTTTCGGAGGGCGCAGTTAGATAACACTATTAATTTTTGTTTTACAATGCGTTTAAAGGTACCACAGTTTTTCCACAATGTAGAAAAAACAAGGGTAATTCCATGATTAATACTGCTAATATTCAATACTAGCAAACTTTATACGCTTAGCATCGGGGAAAATAGCTCGAATTTTACTAACTTTACAATACCTATTAGCATAGTAAAAATGTTTATTGTGGTTTAAGTAAGGATATAAGAATCAACTCCCTCCCCCCCATTGGATGTTATGTGACGTGATATTATGTATTTAACGGGGTTATTATTGAGCAGAGAAATTAATAGTTTCAACCCGTTTATTTTTCCTGAGCCACGTTGAAGATTAAGAGGGTTAAAATGGTTAAGAAACAAAAGAAGATTACAGCAATTTATTTATTGATTTATAGGTTTTATTAATATAACATTGACTGTTTGGATTATGTACATAAAATATTATTTTTTATTTTTAAATTATGAGTGTAAAACTAGTATAAAAATAAGGTTGGAATCGGTAGGAGCAGGATAAAAAAAGCATATATATGTCGGTACAATATACGTTAAACATACATATAGGTACGGTACCAGTTTGGTGTCAAACTTTACAATTAAAAAAAATAATGACGTATCCTGAGTAGTTATGGTTACAAAAAATTGTAAAGAGATTCTACAAGGAAACATTTTTTATATAAACTTTTGTATATTGTTATTATAACAAAAATTCAAAGTCACACTACATTAAAAGGACATTACATTAATAATTTTAATAAATATATTTTGTGCGGCTGTCGTTACCAACTGTAAAACAACTCCGTCTTTTCCGTCTGAATTTGCTACGAATAATATAAATTCATCTGCGGCAAAAAAATTAGGTTATTTAATAAAATACTTGAATATTGTCCACAATATTGTATAAAATTTACATATATCATACTCAATATTATTTAATTACGTAAATTGAGATAATTATAATTTTAATAAATTGAACAACTTCGGCTGTGTATTGAAACTATTTTATTAGAGGATTTATAATATTATTGCTATATTAATAATTATTATACTAGCAGGTAGAATTTTATAGCAAAAAGTTAATGTACATTTTGACAGCAATTGTTGAGGTAGGTAGATACATATTTATTATTATCTAATTAATTATAAACTCTACCTCAGTCCGTAATGACAAAGTATAAGACTAAATTTAAGTAAATATGCATTAATTGATATATATATATATATATACATAATTAATAATCGTAGAACATCACTATGTCCTCGTAAGATAATTTTGGCTATATTTAATAGTAGATATTTATTTTACAATTCTACTTTATTATTTTACATAACCTTACTTATCCTAAACAGTCTAGTTTGTTTACCTATTCGTAATATTAAAAACCCTTTTTACATATTCAATATTAACAAAATAAATTATGATTTCGAATACTAGTACTTAATTACAAGTTATAAATATTACGTATACAATTATATGTATATAAAAATATGTTATGTAAATATAGTATCGTAATTTTTGTGTAATAGCAACAATTTAGGTATTTGGTATTATACATTATTATGGCACAAATAAGATACGAGTAGAGCTACTAAAATACCTACTTAAGTTATACATTGGATATAAAATGATAGGTAGGTAACAATCGGTAGTATTACTATGAATAACCTAATAACTGCAGATATAAGCCTATTTTTATTTATTATGCAAATATCACGGGAAATCGAGTATTCTTACAATTCAACACCCAGAATGATCTTAAACACTAGGCGTCTTAATTATCTGAAAAATATTTATTCCAATTCTCACGGTTTCGGTTCTCACGGAGGTTAAAGAGATGCGAAGCCATAACGGATATCTGAAATAAAATTTAACTTGTAACCGCAATCAAATCTGATTTGAAAATGTCGAATAATTTCGGATAGAATTTTAGGTACGTTTACAATTCCTTCAAAATCGAATATCCCGACTGAAATTATCCATATCAGAAATTAGAATACAACAAATTCCGGATGCAACATTTTATATTCATGACATCCCTGCTTAATTTCATTTTCCTTCTACCGAGTTAGGTCCCAAGACTTTTAACACTCAAAATGGTCTATGTTCCTCTGTGGCAGGAATGTAAAGACCGTCTTATTAATCTGGGGCGAGAAGCGCGGCACATATTGCGAAACGTTTGAATTTGATGGTCAGGTGTATTCTTCTTCTATATCATCGTCACTAAAATCAGAATCTGGATCCGGGTCTGGAATGGGTTTCAGGTAGTCTACGCATGGAGGAATCTTTGGAATCAAATAGCCGGTTGAATCTTGAGGCGGCGGTGGAGGTCGTGGCAGCCTTATTTGTACAGAGGGTACATCAGCTGCTTCTGCCGCTTCCAATTTCTTACAAATTTCATCGAACGCTATCCTTTCTCTAGGGTCTGTTGCCCAACATGCTCGCATTAAATCACACGCGAACCGAGGACAATCTTCAGGCGGCACTAACTGTATTCCTTGTAGAATCCTTTTCGTTGCTCCGTCGTTGTTGCAACCATAAAAGGGCTGCTTGCCACGGCTGTAAATCTCCCATAGCACGACTCCGTACGACCAAACATCTGATTCGTGGGTGAAACGGGCGTAAACTATACTTTCAGGGGGCATCCAGCGGACTGGCATTGGTCGTTCACCTCCCATCTTATAATAGTCACAGGTGTATACGTCTCGAGACATGCCAAAGTCTGCAATTTTCACAGTGAGCTGGGCTCCCACGAGGCAGTTCCTAGCAGCGAGGTCTCGATGAACGAAGTGTCGTGAGGCGAGATATTGCATTCCTCGTGCTACTTGTAGGGCTACGCGGAGTAGCGCCGGTTCATCTAAGGTCGGTCCTGGCTTGCCTCCTCCTCTAGAACCGCGAAGTACGCCTGCTAAGTCTCCCCACTCCATGTATTCAAAGACCATCCACGGACTCGCGTTGATATCATCTGTAAGTAACAAGCAAGTAATTAGACCTTAGGGTGTACAATGTTGAAAGTTCTAGAGTTCGGTTAATTCTGAATGTGCAGGTTCACGAGAGTGTTGGCAAACTCAATTTAAATATATGAAATAGATTGGCTTTTTTGTAATTATCATAAATAACTATGCAATTTATTAAGGGCTAAGATCGGCCCGCGACTTCATGCACGTATTACGTTAATGAAAAGTAATCTATATGTTATTCTGGACCATAATCCATACATGTGCCAAATTTCATTGGGATCCGTTAAGTTGTTTTTGGGTGAAGGAGTAAACATGCATGCATTCACAGATACTTTCACTTTTATAATATTAGTAGGACCTGCAGACCACAGATAATTTAAAGTTCTTATTGTATACTTCGCTCGTATACTGGGTTCGTTGTTGCGTGTAAGAATTTGAAGTAAATTCCCAAACCAGTTTAGATTTGGCTATTTTTGATGTGTCATGATAATGCATCCTACGGGAGATTCTATCGATCCCGTATGGATCAACAAAATCCGCGTTAATACGACTGATAGATACCTACGCGTGGTTTTTGTTACAGTTAAAAAGGTCATTAATGGTTGGGTGGAATTTTACAGATTTTGTATACATTTGAGACAGGATATCTATGGATGCGGTAGAATTTCAACCGTTAGTCATTAAGTCTTCGGGTTCTTTTTGAAAAAAGACGAATCGGTAGTAATGAAATTGACAAACAAAAGTGTGTCAAATATATGTATGTAAATATATGTGCGAGTAATGTTTCTACTTAGTGATTTGATGTGTGTCCAATGTACTATTAAATAAAATATAAATTTTCTGCACTCCTTCTCCATATGAATTTTAACTATGCCTGCATAGTTTCCGCGTAATATTCGTAAAAAAGCTTTTGCTTCATGTATAAAAATATAAACTTAGTACAAATTCTTCAAACTTGTCAAATTTATATTTCAGATCTAATTTGCACCGAGTATAAAGTCAAAGTCAAAGTTCATTTATTCACGTAGGTACTCAAAATACACTTACGAATACATTTTTTAATCTAACACCGTCTCAGAAAGGTGTTATATTGGGGAGTTATTATGGATATATTTACATAATGAAAAAAGTATTTTGTACAAAAATAATACCTCTATATACAACACCTATGAGGGCTAAAATATTTGGATGCCGGAAAGCCGACATGATGGAGACTTCCCTAACGAAATCCTCCTCCGCGCTGCGACCGGCGCTTTCTTTCAACACTTTGATAGCGACCACCTGTTCCCCCGTCGTATTTCGTAAAACTCCTGTTGAAAATAAACATACAAATGAAAATAGGTTTTTACATCTAACTTTAACCTATTTTATATAATTTTAAACATCGTTACTGACTACTTAAAATTTGGAGTGAAATGATTTGTGTTCGTGGAATATTAATTTGATTGGAAATTAATATTCAGTTGCATTGCATCGCTTTGGAGCAAAAAATACCCGTGCTCAGTAGTGAAACATTTTATTTATTAACGGAAAGTGAAACGTAGGAATTGTGGAAAATCACCAGAAAATATATAGAATTCCGAGGAATTTTTAGGAAATGCGTAAATTAATATTTGAAGATTCTTTAATTTGCACAATGAAATCACTTTGATTAATTGAATAGTTCGCTATTAAATTACACTTGCACTCAGTATACTATAATATATGCAGAATTTATCATATAATTTGGGGTCCTACGTGACCGCTACGCGTTTTGATGGCCATGATCATCAAGTCAAGAGTAAATAAGATTTAATTAAGTTTGCAGCTTTAACATCAAAGACTCCGCCACTTGCCGTCACGTGGTTTCGTAATCAAGCGCTAACTTATTCACTACAAAAAAAAAATATTTCATTGAGTACCTAACACTGACTATAACTACCTAGCGTCAGTCATATTGCAGATTATAATCTATCTCTGTGCCAAGTTTCATTTAGATCCGTTCAGCAGTGTTTGCGTGAAAGACGAACAAACATCCATCCATGCTCACAAACTTTCACATTTATATTAGGAAGATGTAACTGTTTCACGTACCTTTGTACACTTTCCCAAAACATCCCTCACCGACTTCTTCAAAGAACGTCAACGCATTTCTGTCTAACAGAGTCACTTGGGGCTCATCGGCGTCGATGTGGTCTCCAGAGGGAACAACACCTGGTACTCCAGTGCCTGCTCCACACACACCGTACTGCGGGTTCGTTATATATCGTTCAGCAAGCAGAGGTTCTCCAGGCCGTACACGCTATAAAAATAACGCATACTAAGCAACATGACCCAAAAGCCCTTCATGCAATGATTGGTTTGAGTAGACTTGCCACCCTGCTATTGGAAATATAACGCATTTTGTGAAAGATAAATTATTTCATAGTTTAGTAACGAAATCCGGTTTATATTGACAGATGTCTAGTATTTGAATATTTTGTCCCTTGGCTTCTTTAAGGAAAATATTAGCCTTCCTAGGGGTCCCTTTTAGCAGAAGAATTTTCAATTATAATTTCTCCGTATGTCCCTAAGCTATACAAAGAAAACCCTGTGCAAAGTTTGGTGCGACTGGGTTCACTGATACATACTAACTGTACATTGTCGGTCTGTCAGTAAGTAGATAGACATTAATTACTTGTTATAAACACGGAAAGTTGCGAATTATGACAATGTAATTTGAAAAAAAAATAGGTGTGACATAAAACCATTAAGAACTAAGTATTACTTAATTTAATTGTATTCATTTAATTACGAGTAACAATGCCCATATGTGTATAATTTTTAAAGATAACTTAAAAAATCATCATAGACCAAAAATACACCCACTTCAATTGCATATTCTTTTCATTTGGAAGTCTGTTTAAAAGAGGTACCTACTAAGACGTAGCTGAGAGTATAAGGGAATTAGTTAATATAGCTGTTTTATAGCTTCATATTGTAAATAAATAAATTAATATCGTCACTTTACGAGTAGTTTGTGTATTTACTTCACGTTATTTGTTTACGAAACAGTTAGCTATAGATTAGCATGAGCCGGCAGCCAATTTACAGAGGATGTGTTGCGTCAATTGTGTACTGAGGTTGAGACCGCATGCCGTTACATGCAACGGGTGAGACGAGGATTGTCACACCACTGGTCAACGGTTGTGTAATACACTTTTACTTTTCCTTAACGATTTATTTTAATGGCAGTTCAAATATAAATTACATACTAAATAATATTATGGGTAAGTCATATATTACATGATTCATTAAACCGGGATATAAACTGTTTCTGATAACCCCATTATTTTTGACATAGTATGGCGTAATTTTGAATCGCCCAATTATGATCCCTTCTCTCTTACTTCTGCACATAGCCAAAATTTTTGGTAGTAAATTAATGTTGATGGATGTTTAATGGAACTATTTCAAGCTTTTTGCTCCAAATGGACTGTGATTGATTCAGATGGACCCGTGGAAACGAATAATAACAAAAATTGCCATGATATAGCACGTCTAAACGAATTGAAATCTGTAAATTTATTTTAAGTTTTCAACATTATCGATTTTACTCACCGGTTTGACTTTTCCATCGACGGCGCATATTCGTCTTCGGATATATATTATAACAAGTGAGAGCAAAACTAAAAGAAATACGCTGCCCAACAGGGCCATGCCCATAATGATTTGGGCATTGTCTCCTCCGTTCCCTATTACAGCAGTGTCGCTTGCAGCGGTCGCCTCCGCGTATATTTCACTGATCAGTGATTTTGGTACCTGAGAACAAATATATCGATATGTTAAACATGATATTATAATAATCACACACACAATTTTGGCCATAATTGCTTCTGATATTCTCTTTCGTATTATTCATCTCTCTCAAAAGATAATTTGAAAGAGATTGCATCATTGATGAGACCAATTTTTGGAGCGTGACTTTATAATATTCAAAATGTAATGAATTACTTTATTGTTCAAAATATAATGATGACTAAGCAGATGGCTAAATATAAGAATAATATAAGATTGACTAAGGATAGTAGTACTTCTAACTGTAATAACAAGGTACACTTAAAATATACAGATTTTTGTGAAAATAATGCGGCAAGCAAAACATAACTAAAATTGCGAATATACGAGTTGTACGTGTCCATATTAATATTACTGCCCATCTTTCAATTCGGGTGACGTTATCAGTGCTGATCTATTATGAATATTTATCAGTTGCAGTGGAAAAACACTGATTTCATTTCAAACACGAATCGACTTGGCTACAGTTTTGGGGCTCAAATGGAATACTGAATACCAAATAAATTCGCTTAATTATCAATGCAATTTCAATTAATTGTATATGGGATTTTCAGCTAAGGTGTACCTAAATGCATTAGGTTTAATTTGCTATTACGAAGTAAGTACAGCAAGATACGTTCGAGTAGGAGTTTTTATATATCTCATTTTATACAAGGCAAAATTCAAAGGTACTATGTACGGTAGTGTCAAAATTACAGTTAATTTTAAATATAAAATCTTTCAGTTCTTCCATCGTTTAGGAATGTATTGGGTATAAAAGACGGCAAAAGAATCACAGAAAATCTATTACAAAAGAAGTTTCTTGGAGGAAATATTGCGGTACTGCTTTACCAGGCGTCCTTGATCCATACATGCATTACGTATTGATCCAAGAGCTATGTTGTTATGATAATAGGCTGTTTACAAACAGTTTCCCGTCATACGTGACAGGATATAAGGTGAGAGTATGAACGTGTCGGATGTTCTCACTTGTGCAGTGGGTGGCGCCGGCGGATATCTGGTGTCAGCGGACCCGTTGGACGTCTGTGGCGGTCGCACGTTGTGGATTGCTTTTGGAGTCAGTGGCACTGGAATGAAATGATTTAAAATGAGGATATTTTAAATCCTAATAATAAAGAGCGGTAACAGCCTACCTGAACCTTGGTCTCTCGAACGGGAGGATTGAAATCCTGCGCACACTGTTATTTTCAAAAATTATGTGGGTAGGTATTACAAGTTAATTATAACTTGCTTCAGAGAAGGAAAACATCGTGAGGAAATCTGCACTTCTGAGAGTTTCCCATAAAGGTTTTCGAAGGAGTGTGAAGTCTACCAATCCATACTTGGCCAGCGTGGTGGATGGCCTATACCCAAGCCCAGTAGTGGGACTGTTCGGGTTTTAATGATGATAGTGATGAATACAAAGAAACATACATAAAAACGTATAACTGTATTGTTAACCATTGAGGAGTTCCATTGTCCGGAGCCAATCCTGAACGTAGTTAAGGCTTATGCTTGTCATAAAATGTATCAAAGTCTAAGCTGAAATCGTATGCAAAAACCATTTTACCATGATATGGATTGTTCCTTTTCGCTTATATATGTCAAATTGTTCATTATCATTGTTTCCAACTTACCTGTACTCCGAGGACAGGTAGCGCCGTCTTTGGGAGGTTCTGCGTTGGAGGTGCACACGCAGTAGTGCACGGTACTGTTGTGCTGGACGCACGCCGCTTCCTCGCCACATGATGACTTTTCACAACTTCCGCTTATGAAGTTTACTGCAAAAAAAACTTTGGTTTAACATCGACGAAAAGAGTGATTATCCATAAGCTGATATGGTGACGGGACTTACAACCAACCGTTAATACAGTATTATTACAGGTTTGACTTTAACCCTTCGTGATTCACTACTGAGCATGGGTTTTTCTTCTTAATGATGAGGCCTAGAGCATACTCCACCACGCTGCCCCAATGCGGATTTGTGTAGGAATTTTATTAACTTACTACACTATAATATAGGTTTGTTTAACTTTTTTATGACAGTATAAAATAATAATGTACACTCACTTGTTGTTTTATGAGTAGACTGCTTTGGTCTCGCTTCTTCTCGCGCAACTCTCGCCAGCTTAGGTGATTTTTCGCGGCCGGCCTAAAAATTAAAGTGAAAATAATCTTAATAAAAAATAAGTTTTAAAAATATTATAGATGCAAATGCATGCAAAAAATATAGCTCAATAACATTATAAGAACAATTATAATATAAATGATTGAACGGAAAGAAGAATTCAGGATTTTCCCAGGACCAATACACCTACAGAAATGTTTGCATTAAGTTCTAGATTATTGAAGATATTCTAATTTTGCAATAGCATGCTTCCTTTGTGTGATCAATTTAACAATATGTAGCCTCTCTCCATATAAAAGGAACAACGGACGCGTACACTTCATTATGATGTATAAGCCCGAGAAACAATTATTCTAGGACTTCCAACCACTCGTTTCTCATATTAATTAGTACTTAAACAGGAGTTTTCCGTAAATTAGAATACATTTTAATGGCAATTAACATATGCGTGAGAGGTAACCTATTAAAGCCTTTGCCAGCAGTACACATTGAAATCACTGTTAGTTGTACTTGAAAGGCTTCTGGTGGCAGTAAACAGTATTTATTACTGTTTTGCATGTT
Organism: Asbolis capucinus; assembly: GCA_018249125.1. Classification (NCBI taxonomy): domain Eukaryota; kingdom Metazoa; phylum Arthropoda; class Insecta; order Lepidoptera; family Hesperiidae; genus Asbolis; species Asbolis capucinus. The sequence goes on from DWJZ01002145.1 coordinate 12,209, forward strand.
TTACTGTAGGTTATTTTATTCGGATTAAGTCAAAAACAGTAAAGTTTGTATCAACAAACTCGACTCTCAAGTTTAATGCTGTGAATGTTGGTCACTCTGCTGGAGGACCTGGGTTTGAATCTAGAGGGCATCTATAATTTTCAAATGTGTGAATGAGGAATTGAGGAATCAAATGAGGAATTAATGATCAATTGCTTCACCGAAGTGATAAGCCCGGTGAAGAAAAGGTTGCGAGGAAGCACTCTTGAGACTTTTTCAAAAGTATCTCGAACTCTCTGTGTACTTTCGAACCCAGATCCTGTCGTTCTAGGTTCTTTTAAAACATTAGTCTATCACTGCTTATAAGTCAGTGTTATCAAATAATACCATAACATATTTAACTCAACAATCATGAAGGAAAGAACTAAAAATTGTATTTAAACACACGATGTCAGCGGACTGTCGAAGCGTGTATGTGACTGCTAGTGGACGAATTTTCTTTCTATCAAACATATATTTATCCCTTTTTACAGTTTAAATAATATATTTCTCAAGTTACACCGTTGGGCCATTGTAATACGTGACTACAATCATTCGCAATCATTAATCGAACCAATTATACTCAATCAAACATTAATCAACGCTCGCGTATTTCTGAACTTGGTAGTAGTGAGTACTTGTTTTGTATTTCTTGTATAATTTCCAACTATACAAACTCTTAATGCCCGCACTCAAGAGTCATTAATTTGTATTCGGGTTATGTACTAAGCAGAGATTTAACTAAACATTAACGACTGAGTTAGGTTAGGAAGATACAGTTCCAGCATCAAGCTGTATTTCGTGAAAATAGATAGTTAATTTTTTTAATTACTAGTGTATGATATACTCTTGTATAGGCAACTTACGTAATTATACCTCGTTGATAAATTTTTACGCTTCTGTTATAATTACATGTTAATCTTATACAATTTATATTAATTATTACTTTATTATATAATATACTAGCTTCCGCCCGCGACTTCGTCCGCATGGACTGAAAAAAGCTTCAATTCGACAGTAAAATTCCCATTTACAAATACAAACAATGTGATAAATGAAGAATCACTTTCCCGATTTTATGTAAGCTTCTTTCCAAAAACTAGGCTTCAATATCTTGATCACCCACCTTAAGGCCCAGACTTGACACCCAGTGACTATTATCTTTTGCCAACCCTAATAAAGAGCTTCAGGGAAAGAAATTTTCTACCGACAACGAAGTGAAGGAGGCATTTTCAGCGTATTTTTCAGGGAAAGACAAATATTTTTTTTATGAAGGTATTCATAAGTTAATTCATAGATCTGAGAAATGTATTTGGGTTGCAGGTGAATGTATTGAAAAAGAAAAATAATTTTGTAGTATAATTTCATTAAATTCTACTCCATTCCGCGAACTTAAAAACGCACACTCGTATAGATTTTTTATAAAATACCTATATTAATTCTGATACAATTAAGAAACGCAGTCTTTGTGCCAACTTAAGTTTTTACGTGACACAAAAGTACACATGAATCAAAACCCGGTTTCAATTGAAGAGTATAAATGGTACAATTAAATCTTATTAAACATTACTGCAGCATGCGTGTGTTATCTGACGAACGTGAAAGATGCCCGTAGTTATTTTGAACACCTTATCGTGAGCCCGCTCGGATGCTGCTTGAGGTTACAATAAATCAATAATATCATACACTGAGTTTGATATAAATTCACAGTTTACGTCCGTTTTACTGTCTATATTTATGAGAGAATAAAACCAAAATATGCGGATCTACTGGGACGCTTTTAAACTCTTTTATAAGAGTCGTGGTTTGATACTTACAAAGTCGTGGTGTGGTTGGGAGTTTTTAATGAAATATTAGATGGCACTAACATTAGTAGAATAATACGGGTAATTCTAAAAAATGTAAAAATATTACACATAGTAATTTGGCACGGAGGTCGATTATAGTCTGGAAAAAGCATAGACTACTTTTTAGCAAGGTGGGCGAAGACCTACCAGGTCTACCAGGTGGGCGAAGACCTACCAGGCCTACAAGGTGGGCGAAGACCTACCAGGTCTACCAGGTGGGCGAAGACCTACCAGGTCTACCAGGTGGGCGAAGACCTACCAGGCCTACCAGGTTAGCGAAGACCTACCAGGCCTACCAGGTGGGCAAAACCGTAGGTGGAAACTAGTATTTAAATATGGTTAAATATTTTGGTTACACTTGAAAGTGAAGGTACATGCAAAACGATCAATTGACTGAGGAGATTCCCGAGAAAGGTAAGAGCATAATATAAAATAATTTTGTTTATATAACAAGTAGGATAAAAGAGATGTATGTACATATGTTATTGATTCAATATCGATGACCTTTTTAATTCGCTGTTGGAATCTATAAGGACCATGAATAGAGTACGATAATGTTGTGTTACTTTTCAGAAGTTGATATAATGTGATGCTTAATAAAAGTTTGTTGGATTAATTACATATTGTAGTCTGAGTATTGTTTTATAATAACTTTAGCATATATCATGTTTAACCAGTTAAGTATTTATATAAAATCCTCGAATCCCATCCTCGTCGCCAGTTAAGTATTTATATTAAATTTAGGGATCGCAAGCAATCAAACACGGAGATTATTACACAACTGGTTTATTACCAAACTACCTACATACAAGATATTATAATCCAAATACCCCACAATGATATCAGTATGAATATAACCTAGTTCTTACTGAGACCTTCTTCAGAAAAGTGTGACTTTTTATAAAATAACTTTTTTAAAGTACCTTTAACTAACTAAAAGTAATTTTTTTTATAAAGTGGTTTAACTTAAATGACCTACGGGAACAATTACAGTCGTAGTCAGATTTCAGTATGCAAAAACTTGTTGATTAGAACTTTTTAACAGCTGTTCAGGTGAAGCACTTCTCCATATTAGAACCATTTTGGAAGCCTGTACAAAAAGAGGTGAAAACCCCATAACTGTCCCACTACTGGGCTTGGATCTCCACTCACAATGTGAACGGTAGCGGTAGCGGTCATAACATAGTGTCCAAATGCAGATTACTACTATTAATGGCAGTTTCTCACGATATAGTCGGATTCGCCCGACTAGTTTCGGTTTCCGTAGATAGCTCCTGAAGAAGTACCTCGGATAGGTCTGAAACTAGTCAGTCGAATCCGACTATATCAGGCGAGTCAGTTTTTTGTAATAATTATGTATTCAGAAACATGAATCTTTCAATGTTATAACTCTCAGCAATGCGAGTTTCTTCACGATGTTTTCCTTCATCGTAGCAGATGAATTAATAATTCACTTCTGATACGGACATAACTTTGAAAATTAGAGACGCGCGCCGTAGGATTAGGACCTGGGGTCTCTGAGACACCAACGTTCAACCCATTAGGCTAATGTAGATGAAGCTATGAAGGTTCCAAATTAGTGGAATCCTATTTGACAAATAAACCAGCAGCAGCTCCTTCTACTATATTATTAAGAATTTCAATATTCAAAGGAATGTTAACTTTGTGGTGGGTACAATTAATTAACATCGTTTTGTCCAATGTAAACCTTTATCCGCGGGCGACTGTTCGTTATAGATGCCCTTAAGCAGCTTATTCATTCGCTAAAATCTTTTCTCTTTCAACTTAGCGCTTGGCTACGATCCCACTTGGTAGGTTGTCGCAATGTATTTTAAGATGTTATTTAATATACAGAGTGTCATATGAGTAAAGGTATCTGGGGGCGCGGCTGTGTTTCCGCCAAGTCGAGCAAAAAAGCATGGCTGTACCATCCTTTTCTCGAAGAAGTTCAGACCGTTTTTAATCACCCTGTAACTTTATTCTTGATATAACTAAAAACCTTAGAAGTTACTTTTCAGTAACTAAGCAAGCATTTTATATACACGGTATAATTAATTTCAAAATTCATTCGATTTTAACTAGTAGTTTAATATAAGACCAATAGGTATTTTGCTCTTTCGTCCTAACTTAATCTTAAATACCTGTAAATAACAGCAAAAATATGTTTTATGTGATAAACAGAAAAACGAACAGACGGATTACCTAATGGTGGCCTCTGCCGCCTATGGACATTCGTAACTGTTTGCATCGCCAATTTAAGTCTAATTGCATTTTTGAGTGCCTTTGCGCGCTTTACTAGAAATTGATTATAAATGACTTATGACTTACGTCGATTCTTAAGGCGAAGGTATGAGTGTTAGGCATTGTACTGTGCCTCATCCCACCGCTCTTGAATACGATGAGATCACGGAATAACATTTTAATGTAACCACGACAACGTTCGCTATTTCGATAAATAAATAATTTAAGTGTAGGCATTCGACATAAAAACCTATTTCTTTTATTTATTACTTTTATAATTGATGTAGGGACTTGTATCATTAACTTTTGTCTTTCGTTAATTGAGCTATTCTTTCCTAACTCGAAATAAACAGTGACACACATGAACCCAAGAACAAACAGTTATCTGTTACATAAGCCTGCCCTGTTCAAATTCAGGCACCTCGTCGCAGGGTCGTCGGGTCTACCAAAGGCAGTTTAAAACTGTATTTTGATATGTATCGAAATAAATAAGTTCCGGATAGTGAGTTACCCTCTTAACTTCAGATTGAGATTAGTTGATAACTTGATTTGCGATGGCTTCGGGCAGGGATTTCTCTTAAACCTAATATTAAACGTTTAATTTAATGACCATGACTATTTCTGTTAATCAAACTTGATTCTACATCATCCATCTTAAATGATGTTAAATTTTGAGTAATATAAAATATGTACGTTAATGTTTGATAAGTAAGGCAATTTTCAAAGAGTTTTCACTATTAACCATTAACTAATTAATTAATAAATAATTAATTGTTAAAAAATTTTTTGAAATTGCATTATTTAATAGTTGAAGCTACATTAACACACAAACCTACTTTAAATTTTTTTGTTTTACTGAACTTTGCACTTTCAGTCTTAGTAAAGTCAGGGCGGCCAATTTGATACCCGGCCGAGTCAAATGGGTATGTATGTGACACATATTTGTTCTCCTAAATATTTAAGTGGAGAATATGTGGTGGATTCCAGGCTACAGTCTTGCCGCTCCTCGGTATTCTCATGTGTACAGGTACATTAGGTGCTAAGACAAACTGTTCTGAAATAAAATTGTGTCATATTGTGCAAGCAAATTCTGTGGCTCTCGTTCTCCGCTTCTTCTATAGAGTGTGTTCGGTCAATTGAACGTAACTTACTGTTGAACGATGTTAATGGTTACATAAATTGCTCCTTAGTATATTTAGATGAATTTAAGTAACCATTAACAACTCTGAGTGCCGCAGTAAACAATTTCTAAGTATCGAACGCCCTTTCCAGTAGTGTTACTCTGTGGTTATATACTCTTTGAATTTGAATGTAGTTGTAAATAGTTATGTATGTATTATCACAGGGGTAAGCAAGCCGCGGCCTGCGGGCCGCATGCGGACCTTTGAGCGTTTTTGTATCATACTTTTTTATGCTTAAATTATAGTTTTTTATTCTTAGAAGGTACATGTACGAAGGTACGCTTTGTCAAACATGAAATAATATAACATAAAAAAGCATTATGATACAAAGATTGAACAATTTTAAAACTTTACATAGTAACTCTAAAACGTTAATTAGATTGGATTAAGTATAAATAATGCTAATATATGTGCTTCTCTGTAGCAAAATTCAAATTTAAAATTGGCCCTTTAATTCAAAAGGTTGCTCACCCCTGTATTATCAGGATATGTATTAAAATTAATAATAAAAAGGACGGAAATGATGATGCAACATTGATACATTTATTAATATTTATTTTATTTCATTCGTAACTTCGATAATGATAAATAACAATGAACATAATTTTTGAGTTCAAACATACATACTCTTTTAATATCCTAACATTTAGCATTCTATTTTATTACATGTATGTATTTAGAGATAGAAATTTCAACTACAGTATTCAAATTGACACTTTGACGTACATTTCCCAGCCTATATAGATATTAAATTAAATTAAATTAAGTATTAATAAGTTAAATCAGTAGCCTTTCCCCTTAAAACAAAACATAACCTCAAAAAAGTTTTGAAATCTCAATCTATGCTAAGAATTAAAATAAGTCTTGTATCTCTTGAAATAAATTACTTCGAGCAACAAACAAGAGTGTAAAATAATAAAAATATATGTTCACCTAATCTATGTTACAAAGATTACACGCTATGGACATTTCTTATGCCATCGTATATAGAGCCCGGATATATAAGTTTAAAAAAAATCTATATATGTACATATATTTTGGAGCTAAAAACCCAAAAAATAGCACAATAACTAGTACAGTTTACAAGCTTTTTTTTCTTTTTCTTTAATAATAATAATTTTTATTAATTTAATACATGTATGTTGTTAATCCTCTGGCCCCTGAGAAGAAAAACTTAGAAAAAAAGATTTAGAAAAAAAAAATTGAAAAAAAGATTTTCTTAAAAAAAACAAAGCCTTTATTAAGCCTTTTTATTCCAATTCATGTTATATTTATATCGCAATTACAATATCAAAGACTAGAAATTATACCTACTAATGCGCAACTTTATAAAATTGGTAACTTTCGAGTGTAATATGAAAAATTATAATCCCATTTTACTTATCATGAAAAGAAAATTAACATTTACATACAAATCCGGGCTCTAGCAATAAGTAAATTATTTACAACGATTTCAAAGATATAACGATGCTGAATAATTAAGAAACGTAAATAAAACATCAAAGAAAAATAATTATATTCCTCTATCAGAAGATTATCACAGTACTAATTTAAAAACATGGCAATAAATGAAGTGAGTATACAAAAATATCCGTAAACCGATTTGAGGCGTTCGAGTATTTAACTATAATATGAGGTTTAAACCACGTTTCTGAGTAATTCATCTGATGATAGGAAGCCGTCCTGAAACAACAAAAATAATTTAAAAACACAATTCTACATTTATTAAAAATACACTAAAAATAAAAATAAAAAAAAAATTAAAAAAAAATTCATAGTATCATTCGGGTAAGATTCTCAAATTTTTCTCTTACAAAAATTCTCAATTGTTGCTAACGGGGATAGCAGAGAAGAAGCCACAGTACCACGAGAAACATGGTACCACGCAATTTGTAGGACAATATGACCTGTTCTATAAATATTAATTAAGCAACAATAAATAAATCCGACATGTTTGTACCTCGTATTGTTCTATATTGGCCGCGGTAACACCATCAAGTGATCAACTCGTTTGCATTTTTATGGCATAAAAAGTCATGAAAAAAGTAAAGTAAATTCTTAAATCATCTTTAATCATTGCAACCCATAACTGTCCCCCTACTGGGCTCGGGTCTCAACTCACAATTTGAGGGGTACATGGGATAGTCCACGCTGGCCAAGTGCGGATTGATGGACTTCACACACCTTCAAGAACTTTATAGAGAACTCACGATGTTTTCTTTCACCGTAGCAAGGCAACTTGTCATACTCAACAGACCTTAAAAATCTGAGGTGCGCGACTCATGACTTTAATCTAAGACCTCCCGTTCGAGAGGCGAACGTTCAAACCACTAGGCTACTGCTCGAGATGCCTAAATACTACAAAAAGTACATACCTGGTTGAGGTCAATAAATTTGCGTACGACAGAGCGGGCAAAGTCAGGATTGTTAAGCATCTCGTTAACAAACCAATCTAAAGGAATGCTGAAAAAAAAAACAAGTGAATTTTTTTTTTCATAATTAATTTCAGATACTCTTTGTTATAAATTATTTAATTAAAAATTAATGATCAGCACAAAATATTTTATAATTATGTTACAAGGGGTTGAAAAGAAATACATATATATTTGGAACGCTTGTACCTCGGCGGTTTCTAATTGAGTTCAACAATGGCGGTCGACAGGACACGTAACTTTTAGCATCAAAAAGATTTTTGAGCGCTTTCGTGCTTCAAAGGGCACGTAAAACAGCCGGCTATCATTCGATCAGCCTGTATCATTATATTTTTTTTACCTTAAATAAATTAGCTCTTAACTCTCACCTGATGGTAAGTGGCGATGAAGTCTTCGATGGTAAAGCGCACTAACTTAGTAGAAGCCTATTCACTCTTGA
>DWJZ01002146.1:0-20363 GCA_018249125.1 Asbolis capucinus
CAATGAGTTAGCGCTTGCCTACAAAGCACCGGATAGTAAGTAAGGAGTTGATAGCAAAACGCACTAACTTAGTAAAAGCCTACATTCATTCTAGACGAAGTCGGTTACGTAATAACAATATGATGAAATGAAATTCTTGCCACTAGTGGCCACCCAACCTCCAACCCTACCCACGATTGCTTTACTTTTTCGATCGCTTAAATTTTAAACGAGCCGCAGAGCTTTTAACGCTTCAATAAGTGTAGTATCCATGCCAAATTATAGCTTTTTGGTAATATGGGTGCCTGTGGTAGACTGCGGCTTGCGGAAGGAATGACAGACAAGGCGATACCAGTTCCGAATTTACAGCGGAATCCTAAAGTGTGAAATCTACCTTTCCACACGTGTTCGTTGTCCTTCACATTAGAAGACTGACTGAGGTTAGTATCAGCACAAAACTGGCAGGTAGTGCCTTACAAAATTTGTTGCTTGTAGCTTTTGTTCATGTCGCTTCTTCTCGTAGCATCTCGCGAAGTCGATCAGCTGATACAAGTCGAAATTGTGGAATTAGCTTGCCAAACTAATGCCCCCTGCTAATATATACAGAGGGCTATTGGTTAGTCGCCCTAGATCCTTGGAGAGCTTATATAAAACAACATTACTGATTTTTTAAATTATAGAACACCATCCAAAATTGTTAGGTATTTTTTTAAATAACACTTCAAGACCTCTACGTAGTGACGATATTATGTTTGTAGACAATTTTTATTTTTCACAATTATACCGTATTAATTTATTTTGTTAGTAGATACGTTCCTAAGTAACTGAATAAGCTCCTAAATAATCTAGGACGACTTATACCTTAAATCCTGTATACATCCTGTTTTATCTACAGTTCATGTTAAGAATTTCATTAAAACAATGAAATGATTTATAACCAACCAGCAATATAGTAATGTGTAATTCCTGTTCAGCTTTGTAATGTCATTAGATGCATCAAATGTGATATGATTCAACTACAAAATCAATTTAGAAATCAGGGGTATCAACGCGCACCTCTCGCTAATAATACAACAATTAAAAATATTATTCAACTTAAACTATTTATTTTCCTTTTACAAAATGACGTTAGAATTTACAATAATTTTTCATCATCTGACTGTATACGCAGACTTCAATCACAGAAGAGTGCACTGCCGACGTTCAAATTTGGACCCAGAAATAAACACGATACAGTGTATTATAAATCGACGGCAAATCAAACACCCGGTGTCCCAGACCCACTGTTTTATTGACTCACCAGTGTTTCCATACAATAAATCATAACAATTCAGGTCAAACAAAACAACACGTGCCGAACTTATAATAATCATAAATACGTCATATTACGGTCTGGCGCGTCGATCGAGGAGTGATCGGGAACGGCTCAGTCTGCCAGGTAATAAATATCAACTTATGTACACGAGGCCACGCGACACTACTACCCCTTATATATTTATAACTTTTTTTAAAAATTTATAATTTATTTCGTTATGTCCTATCTATGTAGATCGACTACGAGCGATGCGCACCGGCTCGCCGTGGCCACGGCCGCCCTGGCTGACCGACTGTGGCGACGAAGCACATCACGAGACTATCTTCGCCAACTAAGCGACATTACTATGGACAATAATGGAGATATTTCCGTCGCTTTGTGTCGTATCCCGTCACGTCAACGGTCGCCCGGCGAATTTGTGCGTTTACGGATTGGGCGTACTTGCCGCTCGCATAAGAGCTTATCTTCATATAGTAACACCGCGACCAGACAATTACTAGTTCTTGTAATCCCTGCCAAGCTCTCGCTTTTCGCACATAGTCCTTGACGATCGTACGATCTTATACGAGCAAATATGCCCAATCCTTAACCGCACACGGCACTCAATGTCGGTGCGGTAGTTTGTGCATACCGATCAGAACGTATTCGATACAGAAACGGCGGTCGACGGGCCGGGGTGCGCCGGTGTGTGCCGGTGCGCGCCGGTCGCTGGTCGCGGGGCGGTCGGAACAGTGTTCTGCGGGATTCCCACGGTCTGTGATATTACGGATGAGCCCGCATCGACGCACTGTGGGAAGAGTGGCTGTAGCGTCGTAGCGGTACGCCGCGTCCGGTTACAAGGAATATTCTCAAAATTCCATAGAATCTCAAGATCGAATCAGATCACGCACCATGGGAAGAGCACTGGCCTTCGGTTTTCCGTAACATCCTAGACCGTGGGGATCAAGCTGTCAGTGTGGTCGCTGGGCCGCCACGCTTGTCACCCCAAACTCTCCCCCCTCCTCTCTCTCCCCCATACCCCCACGCTGTCCCGCGTTGCCGACGCCGCAACAGACAACATGCAAGCTCCGGTCGATATGCATTTCACCCCCGTTCTGCTCTATAGATTAACGAGAGGATCCAGAGAGTAGAAAAATAATTGAGATACAAAAATCTCTCTCATTATCTCGCAGAGAATTGCCGTAAACGAGCCATATAAATTCCTCTAATTTGAACTAGATCCTTTTACTGCAATTCCCGGCGCTCCATCTCCAGTTAATCTATGCTTTACTCTATCCTCTAAGTCTAACCTATTGTCTATGGCCTACACTATGGTCACCCTTACATCTACAACAGGTTCGCTGTATGTAGTATTGTACCATAGCCGTGAAGGCGAATAAGGCTGTATCTGGTATATATGGAACATGTTGCATGCTGTCTGTTATATCCATTTACAATGCTTCGCGTAGAACGAGTGGGACATTTACAAGTTGAATAATTGCTCGAATATAACATCTCTGAATCTGTATTCATTTCATATTAACAATTTGGGTCTTATAAGGTACTGAACTAATCAGGAACCAGACATTTTATGACAGAAGATCTATCAAGTCAAGGTAAATTATATGAGATGGTTGTACATATATTGTGATGTGTCATTTTGTTGTTTCAGGATCATAATTAATATACTAAAAATACAATTTCTCCATAAAATATAATTACAAAAATTTTTATTCATTGAACATAAATTTATTATATTTCCAGGTTGTTTAAATGGAGATTTGTGACGAGAAAAACTGCAATTATCAATGAAAATTATTAAGATCCAAGAAATCCGTTGTTAAGCCAGAAGATTATACACAGGCAGCCATTGTGATAGAACTCCATTTAAAACCCAGAAAAAATCAATGCAAAATTTACTGTAATTACATTTTATATCAGAAAATAACAATTTGAGCCATACCCTAAAACTTTCCACTTTGACATCTGTCACTTTAATGTACAAATGTGAAACTGACATTTTGACACGTGTTCCACGTTCAAACATTAAAGACATACAAAAAATGAACGAAGGGAAAGAAAACGGGCGCTTTACCAACTCCGACTTTAGGATACAAAACAACTTCATTTCATATATATTTAAAGCAGGTCCTACACATATAGAACCTAATAACAAGTGTAAAACAGAATGATAGAAGATACATTCCATACATAAACTGAAAAAATATGACGGTATTGCTTGTAGAATTTAATGGAATTTTTATGATCACAGGCCTGGATATAAAAACACAAAACTGTTGTGCTAAATAAATATTTGATCTATGGGTAAATTTCAAACATGGTTTTATAACTGAAAGGTAAAATATATACGAACTTTAAAATAAAACATTTCAAACTCATGTTATGTTTTGGTCTGTAAATTATTGCAGTTGACATTACAAACAATTACTTTTATGTACGTATTATATAAATAAAGGTCAGTACAAATGTAGTTTGGAAAGTACTATGTTACAACTACAGCCGTTGGGAACACAACTTTATCATCTGCCTTGAATACCATGTTACGTGAATAACAGCATTTTGACAATACAGAGAAACTCAGTCGCAATATACTCGACTTAGTTGGAACAGTGTGTAACCTCCAAGATCTCCTATCTGACATTTTATACATTTTTTGCTTGTTGCAACATTTAGATAATTGTATTTATTACATTGTTTGCTCCACCAATCCGCATTGAAGTACAGTGGAGTAGTCTAGGCCTCATCAATATGAGCAATCAATAGGTGGAAGCCAACTTTGTGATAGGAGATCTTAGTGCAGCTGATGTTAGGGTGTGGCATTGTATGTGTATTATAAAACAGTATGAAACCTATACAGATTCAGAGATGTCTGTCGGCGGGGCGGGTGCCGGGCCGGTGGAGCGCTACTGCGAAGGGTACTGCGAGGGCACGGACGCGTACATGACGGGCTGCGGCGTTCCGCCCCACGAGGCGCTGCCCGCCGCGCCGGCTCCGCCCGGCATGCTCATACGATACCCAGCTGTAAAAACAACACATTATTAAGTAAGCGAACGTATTTCGTTAATAATGATCATATTGAAGTAATGAATATGAATAATGAAAGTGAATTCATTATAGGTATCACTTAATTTAAAATTAAAATATTTGTTTCATTGGAATTTACCTACAATTGGAATGGACTGGACATCAAAGTTATCACGAATGATTTGGAAGGATTTGTAGCCAAATAGGCAGCGATCCCGCCTATATTATGAGGGTTCTCGGGTTCAATTCCCGGCCAAGGCAGGCATTTTGGTAACAGTTGGATGTTAGGACTGTATTATTTGTGGCATAGAAATATTCCACTTGAGGGCAGTGTTTAAGCGTTTATGTGCGGCCAAGTATGTTAAATACCTGTGGAGCAACTGAGGCTTTCAATTTATCCTTTTCTGATTAACCTTTAAAGAGAGGGACAAGATAACCATTAGAAATTTAGTAAGACCAACCCTCAACATGTTATATTCACAAAGTCCTCCCACTCCACACCCTCCCACTAGCCGACAACAATAAATTTTCGTTATATAGTACAAAAAAAGCATTCTCTATCTATGCACCGTCACGTCACCCAGCGCCTTTCGCCACTTGATAACGACTTCGAGTGATAACAAATGATAAAGTGGTGATAATACTAGGTTGATAAAACTTAGCAAGGATGCATTATTTTACGGTCGCGATACTATTTTTACAGAGCGTGCAGTTAGTTACTTGATAACTACGTAATGACTGATATGTACTCCATTAAAGGGACTCTTAAAAAAATATTAAAAAGGCATTAAATCGAAATTTCAATTTTTCACTTATCTTGTTTTTGGGTAATTAACTTGTGTGTATTACACATTTTTTAACTTTATTTTAATGTACAATTAATAAAAGTCTAATTTTGTTTAATTAAATATGATGAAGGCCCGGGCTGTAATGTTTTTGAAAATATAAATCTGAGTTTAACAAAACAGAAATATAATTTAACCTGCTAACCAGGTAAAACCAGCCCATAACATAAATGAAACGAAATTCATTTATTTCGTCTTAGGAACCAACAGCTCACTAAACGAAAGTCAAAATTTAACAATAAAAAGTTCTTACATCAACTACAAATTTAATAACAAAATATATATTACAAAAGTCTATAATAAAACCTGAAGTAAAAAAATAGCATTAGCTATTTACATTACTTATGAAATTATAAATTTCAACATACAACATTTCCGTGAAGCGCCTACAAGTCTATTAAATATTATCAGTTCAGTTATGCTACCATAACAATTTTTGACATTGTATATAGTCGTTGCAAACAATGTACAAAACACACATGTCAGTGACGTCATCGAGTAGGACAAAGCTTGTGTAATTACTGCACGAGATGGACGCTTGCCAACTACTCAAAGTAAACGAAAAATAAAATCACCCTAACAATGATTCATTTTCAAATATGGAAGAGACTTATTTAGTAGTGTTAGGGGACGACTGTTGTCTCTGATACTATTAATAGCATGCAAGCTAAAGCATAAAATACTATTAATGCATGCATACATGCAAGCCAAATCTTCGCTGAATTAAAGTTTGTACTAGATATTTTATAATATCGCTTTATACTTTAGTTCAGGTTTTTTATTCCTAAGCTAACCCTCAAACTGCTGATCAGTTTCGTAGATAGAACTTCGCATATTCATTAACTAAGTCACTGCGTAAGAACGTAGTCAACAAGCGTCACGCGCGTTTTCCTAAATCGTTTTCAGGACCGATGAAAACTAACTTTTTTGGTAACCAGGCTTGATTTAGACAAGCGCACTGTATGTACGTTGAAATATTACAATGCACCTAAATAAGATAGACGTACGAGCACTACTTTTAAGGTAGCGGTGATTTGAATAGCGATGGCATTGAGTGGGAGTGGCAAGTGGTGGTATTGAGTGGGGGTGGTATTGACTGAGCGTGGTATTGAGTTGAAGTGGCATAGTGTGGCAATCGTATTGAGTGGTGATGGTATAGCGTGGGAGTTGTATAGCGGTGACGGTAAGCAGTATTACCTGCTGCCGCCGCTTGCGGGCTGCTGTAGGCCGCCGCATACTGCTGGTAATATCCAGGCGCCATGTAGCCTTGTATCGCTGGGTAGCCCTGGAAACCAACACATTATAAACATTAACTTTCTACAGAAAACTGTTGGGAATAAGAAAAATGTCCTGAAACTGATGAGGCAATAAAATGTATATAGATACGTATGGATATGACGCGATATGGGCGCTTCTTCGCGATGCACTTTTCCGAAATAGTGGTACTTAAATTTTTAACAATTTTAGTTTTACATTTAATAAATTACCTACAATTCTTACAATTGTAAGTGGCAATGTAAATGTTAGTAAACCCACCCGAATATGATTTTTTTTTATACATATAAAATACCAATCCCACCTAGTAAGTGGCGATGTAGTCTTAGATGGTAAAGCGCATTAAATTAGAATAAGCCTGTTCATTCTCGTCTTTGAAGACCTCGAGCGGAAACACGGACGCTGCAATGATATTAAAGTAATATTTTAAATATGGTGCAAACAAAATACTCCACTGTCTCAATTGAATACCGATCAATTATATTTTTTGTATGTACGTTATATTAAAATTCGAAAAAAAAATATTGCACGGGAGTTGTTTTTTAATGTCAACGACATCATAGAAAGGGAATAGGAACTGTTCAAAATGAGATCTGATATGTTACTACATGAAACTCGATCTATCTCCACACGTGAACATTATCAGCAGCGACGAGCTCTGCCCTGCGTCCGTGACCTAATGTAATATAAAATACGTATGAATGATTAATACAAGACTTTATAAACTTTAAAATATGCGTTCCTCATTGGCAAATGCGCGTTTCTTACATATCTGTTTATTTAGTTTAAAATGTTTGTAACTCGACATCAGAAGATAGGTTCTAGGTAAACTTATTGAACCCGTACTGTGGTTAGATAACCAATTTCTTTTAGTATCCATGCTATTATTACAAACATCAATGTGTTTTATGTGTTTGTCCGTCTTTCACGTCGAAACATGATGTGATTTTTATGTGTTGTAGTTTCTAGTCTAGTGTGACATGGGCAACTTGTTTTTTCAACATTGGTACCACACGGGCTGATCGAAGCTAACTTGTATTTAAACTTTCCTTGCATAAGGTGAGGCGATACTTGCAGCTTTTTTTAATATTCTTATATTAAAGGTTTTATAGCCTAGTGGGTGAACTGCGTTTACGATGGAATTCGGGCCCGATTCCCGGCGAGGCAGGGAGTAATATGATATTCAAGTTTATTCTCGGGTAAAGAGCTTCATTTATGTTGTATATATGTGGTACCCGCAGCTCAAAAAAAAGAAAATTGAATAAATCCAGTGTTTTCCTTCATCACATGCCTATAATTCCAAAAGGAAATTGACAAAAGACTCCGACAAGAGACAAAAAATAATGAACATCCATATTTCATCACAAGTGCAATACACTGATGAAATTAGTAACGCAGATCTTGTGGAGCGCGTATGATAAAAAACTGCTCACGTCACAAGGAAAATAAACCAAATTGGTCATTAAAACCACATAACTAGCAGTGTTGATATTTAACTTTTACACGGGTACTCACGATTAGTTACAAAACTATATTTTGAATCAATTGCGTGGCACTAGTCGAGCCGTGACCACGTTCCTCGCAACTAGATAAAAATATTGGCGTACAAAATATAGTGTAGTCACTCAGTACACTAGTAGTACAAGAAGTACTATGAAAATAAGAAATGAAATCCACGTTGAAACAAGTTTGAAATTAAATATGTTATTTTTTACCGCTCCGGGTACCTTTTTCACATATATACAGGCAGTCAACTTCGATCAGCCCGTATGGTACCAATGTTGAAAAAAAAGTTGCCCATGTCACTCCACACTAGCAACTATAACACATAACAATCACATCATATTTCGACGTTAAAGACGAACAAACACATAAAACACTGATATTTATAATATGGTCCTTGATGGTAAAGCGCATTAACCTATGATATAAAAAAAAAACAAAAATTCTTCTTCCGCAGATATTTCCTTTACATTAGAGGCGATTGTACATCAAACAATAAAAACTACTAGAACCACATAAATTTTTATTTGTGTATGAAAAGTAAAAACTTGTTCTGATACTGCCAACATTAAATTGTCAAGTCATTGTATAGGTACTGTTATCAGTTAATCTCTTCTATCACAACGGAAGTTAACGTTTTAATAGTACAACGGTTTCGCATTAGGTCTAAATCAGTAAAAAACTTATTTACATTTACTATTTAGCATTATCGAATAATACTAACGTACGAACGTCGCGTTTCGCCTCGTCCTTTATCATACGTACCGCGAAGGAGTGGAATAAGTTGTCCGCGTCGGAATCCTCGTTTGATTATAACGTAAATCTCTTTAAGTCATGAATAGGCTTTTATTATCTTAGTGCGCTTCACCATCAACGATTAAATCGCCGCTTAACCATCAGGTGGTTTCGTAGTTAAGCGCTAAGTTATTGAATCAAAAATGAAATAAAATCCGCTATACATGTAAAGTATAACGAAACAAAATAATTTTTATACTCTATACGTTATCATATCAGGTTATTACTCTTAAAATATATTCAAAATTTGTAAGTAGCAGTTTTAGTCACAATAAATTCCAAGAAACGTTATTTTTATGCAGGTAAATGGTTTTTAGCGACCTTACCAATACCCCAATATACAATACACAATACCAATATACAACAAATATCACGAAAAACTTACAAATAAAAACAAAATATTTAAGAAGGAATAAACTTTATTTTTATGCGAGTAAAGATTCTTAACGACTGTACCCAAAGATATGGGTTAATTTTTCTTAAAAAAAAATTAACGTTTCAATCCTTACAAAAATAATTTCAAGAACGCTAGTTAAGTTCCTAACTCAGGATTCGTTAATTCCGTATAACAGATTTATTGATAAAGTTTCAATAAACCCACACCACTTCAAAATACCGATGAAAGTATTAACAATGTATTACAAACACAGAATGTATTTTCTTTAAATGACGTCACCATTCAAATGTTCACTATCAAAGGGCTTCGAAAACGGTTTCTTCATAAGCATAACATAAATAAACCAAGCCTTACTAACTCGCCTTACATACTCGGAACTACTCTTCAGAGTTAATGAGCTGTTATTATACACTAGAGATTTTTAAATGCATGTTGTGTTGAATGATGTTAATTGCCTGCTATCAACCTATAGGAATAATATTCACTGAACTTAAGTATTAATAATAATAGTACTGCAAGTGAATGGCATTGGAAGCATATTTTCACATTTTTTTACATGTTGTAAGTTAATACTTGACCAGAATCCCATCTGTTGGTAACTGGTGATAGTCTTAGATCGTAAAGCCCATTAATTTAGAAGAAGCCTATTCACTCTTGTCTCGAAGTGATCACTGCAGCCCATGGCAACCTCATGGGTGGGTTCCAGCCAAACGGAATTAAAAGAAAGAAGGGAGACAGCACAATGGTGAATATTAGTTAATATGCTTCCAAACTGAAAACGGGCCCGCTATTGGGTTACAAGTTTTTTCTTTTTTTTTTTATGGGCTAAGCAGGCAAACAAGCAGACATATCGATAGTAAGTGATCCCGTTGCCCTTCAACATTAACAAGAACAGACTGAGGTGTTCCGAAAGGTAGGAATAAGCCTGCATACGGGGTAAACAGAAAGAAAGAAGAGCAAAACTATATTGCTGAAGAAACCAGAATCCATAACTACATCAAATGACCACAGCAGATACACCAACAACATACTGGATGGGTGATTCTACTATTCAATTAGGCCCTCATAATGTACACCAAAATTATATATAATATTCATATATTTGCATTGCTATAAATACAATGATGTATGTATTAATAACATCAATCAATTACAGTATTTGCATGTATATACTTTTATTAAATGATACTGAATCATCCTTTTGATTATTAAGGACATTTTTCCTGTACTAGTTACTAACAGTGTACATATAACTATTTCACTTTTCTCAACTTGATTGAACATGTAAACTCACTAGTGGATGAAAGGAACGCGTTTTCTTGTAAGCCACATACATTAATATTTATAACACAACATACATTGGTATAATATAACAAACACATGCATATGTCCATAACTTCTTTCCAGTATAATACATGGATATTGTTAAAAAAGTAAAAAAATCATAGTATGACAGGTTGGTTAGTGAACCTGACTGCTACACCGAAAGTTGTGAATGTAAATATTTATCAGTTGTCTGATCACCATAGTACAAACTAGCAGTTTGAGGTCAGATGGCCATGTGTGAGTTGTCCAAAGATATTTTATTTAGATTTTAAAGTATAGAGATAAACAATATGAGTTTTAGTAAAATATCAGTGATACTCATATTATCAATATGCAAAAGTATAGGGGGGATTTAAGAAAGCTTTGCACTTCAAAAAGAAGACATCTTTAACTAACTTATTGTGCTGATGTCAAATCTATGATCATCTGGGCATGACCAACCTGAGTGAGAATGAGAACACATCTTCAATGACAGACAAACCTTATAGTTGAAGCTATGAAATTGCACCATAACACACAATAGGTATTACATATAAAAATAGTAATATGTCGCATAAATGTAATAATATGTGTAGTCAAAGTTACTTCACAATGTGAATAAATTACAGTTATTATGTTATTGAACTTTACCAGCAATTATCTTGAAGTGAGGTTATGAAATGCTCCTCTTTTCTGAATGGGACGTAAACTACATGACATAACCTACTTTAAAAAATGGGTTAGCAAGCTCTTGTCTTAATTTTCATCTTTCTCTTGATTTTCAGAGGGAACAACAAAATAAAGAGAGTTAGATTAAGGATAATCAGAGGTTATCTTGTATTACTCTTAATTGGGCACTCACTTTATAGTGAGAAACCTCATAGCATTTCAAATAAACAATGTAAACATTTTCATATTTCAATGACCTTAAAATGAAGTATTTTTTTCTTTTTCCCATTTATCAGTTGATTTTTTTTCTAAACAAACTCAGCTGTAACATATTTGGATACCTATATTTCCTGACAATATCACATTTTCCTTAGCAATATATGAGACGATATGAAAAGAGGCATTATTGAAAGTAATCTAACAATTTGTTTACAACTTAGGTCAAGAAAAGAAGAATAAATGTTTTTTTAAGTCCAATAAGGTTCAAGAACAACATTGGAAAAATGGAAATCATGTTTTTACATTTTGGTTTTAATTAAGAATCAACAAATATTATTCTTCATATTTTCAGCAACATAATATTGTTGAAAATGGCTAACATTTTGTAACAATCTAGTATAGTGTTATGCTGCAATAGATATTGGTTTAAAGCCCATATATGAGTATTTAATGGTAGAAATACATAACTATGTAGTACAAGCCTATATATATAGATAATAGTTCTCTTATCAGTCCTTTCTGAACATTGTTGTAAAATTTGATGTAAAATGGACTGACTTTAATGAAACTACCTTTGAGTCTGCATGGTTGATGTGCCCATTATAGAGCTCGGACTATTCATACTGTAAGTCCCCAATTTAAGTCTTCCCTTGTTATAGAAACTACTGACCTTAAGATCATAGAAAATGATGAAGCGTAAATGTAATAAATAACAGCATTAGCATAAAAAACAGGTTTATGCAAATTGGAATCAATGTTTCATTGCTATATTGTCCTACATTAGGTTGAAAAAGAAAATATACTCTTACACAATTGAGTCACCAGCCATCTAGCATTTTAAGGTTTGCTGTCAAATGGTAAAAAAATTTAACATGAAATCATTGTCATAAACTGCATAATTTTATTTTTTATTTTTTTTGCAATAGAGTACAATAACAAATCCCTTCATCTAAGAAATACAGTAGCAACGGATACTCCCTTCATTAGTCATTTATACCAGCCTATGATATTTAAAAAATATAATAATTATATAAATAAGAAGGACTCAAGCAAGGTGACTTGACACACGTGTCTTGAGAATAGTAAATTTTATGTATTTTAACAATATGTTACGTCTTTCTATATTCAAGTACTCCATCTTAAGGTTGGCTGGAAAAAAATTGTACTAAACGATAAGACCACCAATTTAGAAATCTCATTGTTTTTAATAATGCAATTTTCAATTTTGATTACCTGAGGGTACCAGTATCCCATTCCTTGTTGATATGGGTATGGATACTGGGTTTGTGCGCCCATTGCAGCCGGTGCAGCTGGTGCACTATTTGTGGTCTGAAAAGTTCAAATTCACACTGTAAACAAAGACCATTGTATAAAAATTATATTTTATGTTTATAATCCACATGAAATTTATATATTTTTTAAATTAAAAGTAGGCAAATGAGCAAACTGAATGGAATAAGTTTATTAGATGAAAGGTATGCTATAATTTTGTAAGCTTTATTTATCCACCTAATTGGATATTTTTTTTATAAATAAATACAAATGCAATTAATGTGTTTTAGTTATTGTATCTCCTGGTTAAAAGCCTCCTTCAACTCCTATTGGCAACTTCTGGATAAGGTCCCAACATTTCTCTGTAATGCAGGTCTTATTAAGTCATGGTATATCCCACTAAACCTCATTATGAATGATGAAATATAATTTTATACATTTTATTGGAGCACAGTAAGCTCCGAGACGTAGCATTATTGTTGAACAAATTGTAGATTTTAATTACCCACTGGGTCCAATCTTCAAAATTCTTATCATTTCAGATCCTATGGAGACATTACTAAGATTACATGTAATGTAAACATGGTCACAATAGATCAAAAATGATCACTGTGGCCTTTGGGTTAATGTTCCTTACTCATCTATTCAAATAATAACATGTAAACACTTGACAGTTATAAAGGATTACAAACCTGATTTTCGCCACCTCCATTCTCTTTGCCCCAGAAACATTTGACCGTATGCCCACTAATTTCTGTATTATGTGTTGCTTCGATTGCATGGGCCGCAGCCTCCTTTGTAGTAAACCTAATGAATGCATAGCCTTTATCCCTGAACACTCTTATATCCTGTATTTGACCAAATTGTGAAAATGTATTTTGCATCAATTCTTCAGTAATAACGTTGCTTGTGAATCCTCCACAGTAAACGGTAGTGTTTGTCGGTGAGCTCTGGTTGTACACCTCGTCGAAAGTAGGTTGCTTGGCTCGCTTGCTACTCGGCGCGCCTTCGTTTGGCCTGTTGGTCGGTGGTTTACGTGTCGACCAATTAGTACGTATAGAACGCGAACCTAGCCATTGACCGTTCATTGCTTGAATAGCAGCTTCGGCGTCGGCCTTCTTAACGAATGAAACGAAAGCATAACCTTTAGATTTGAGCGTTTGTGGGTCCCGCACTATCCGACAATTTGAAATCTCACCAAACGGTGCGAAAGCTTCACGTAATATGTGAGTCTCGATCTCCGGCGACAAATCGCCGACGAATATGTGGTGATGATTGCTTGTATCAGTCTTCGGCTGATTTCCAGGACTCGTAGCCCAGTTAACCTTCATTTCCTTCTCGAGAAATACTCGTTTGTTCATGGCGGCCAGGGCCGTAGCCGCTGCTGCGTGAGTTGTAAACTCAAGAAAAGCATATGGATCATTGCCGGGCTCGCGAATTATTTTACAGCCTTTTACTTCGCCTATTTGTCCGAACAACGCGCATAGAAATTCTTCTGTCACACTCGCGTCCAAATTACCGACGTAGAGAGTTTTCGGGTGGCTTTCGTCTCCCATATTAGCTTATATCGTAATCTAGCAGTTACTTTATTACGACTATGAACACTAATATCGAAAATACTCGCTAAACAACGTGTTATTTCATCACATAAAACATTGAATGACGGATAAAAGAAAGAAAAATGTCGCAAACAGCGCCTAGAACTTCTCGAAAGACGTTGCTGTTGACTCGTGAAACGTTCACTTTTCGGAAACAAACGCATCTATAGACGAATTTCCGGTGGAACATATTTAAAATCTTGGCGGGAAGTAATTTCAAACATACGAACTCTCTTACAAAAAACAAAACTTGTTTTTCACGAGGTGGTTTTAAACCCTTATTTTCATAAATTACCTTAAATATTCGATATTTGATAAATATATATACTTTTTTTCATATAATAATTAGACACCATAACTAATAAAAACATCTTAACATAGACAACATGCTAAACTTTTCCGGAAACGAGTGTCGTTTGAAAGTTTATGAATCATCATGGATGCTATTTCTATTACACATTCCATAATGCACATCTATTTTGCTATTGGCCAGTATACCGTCAGAATTATAATAACCAATTGAAAGTCGTTAAGTGTGCAAATTAACACCAATCAATGACGAAGTAAACAATAATATCACACTTATCTATGATTTTCATGCATAAAATGAATTTCATATATAATAATAACAGATGTACGCGAATAATATTATAAAGGTTTAAAATTCACTAAAAACGTTGTAGAAGTAATGCTACCTATGGCTTGTTACTTTATGTAATGAAAAAACTGCCTCAAAAACGTAGTGGAAAAGGAAACTTTGTAACGTTTTTTTCTTAATCTTAAATGCTCTTCCATTTTATCTATAGTATCTAATATGTTTATAATCACTCTTATAAACTACGAACGGTTATATCGGGGACAAAATTAATATATTTATACCATAGACAGATCAATATACACATGCATACTCTTTAATCGCCTTGGCATTCTTTATTCTCTGTGCTAGATGGAGTTTAAGTGTGAGTTGTCAAATTGTCAAAATTCAAATAAAATGTCATGGACATCATGTCACACGATGTAATAAGTTTTGAATTTATTTGAAAATCCTGTATCGAGGATTAGTAATTTCCGAAAAATATGTTTTTATTAATTTAAATAAACGTTTATTCTGTGATCTCTCTATTAAAGTTCTGTTGAAACTTATAACCTTGTGAGGTTATTAACCGCTATTGCAGTACACGTATGCAGTGATTCTGGTGTAAATACGTGGTTTGTGTGAATTTAGGCTTGAAATGACGTGAAAAGAGCCCTTAGAAAACAGTTGAGATACAATGTTACCGCTTACGCAGAAGGACACGCGGATTCCGCGCGGCGCACTAGCGGGTATTAGTGAGAAATTTCAAAATTGGCTGAGACTGATTTATTCTGATAAAAATTCAAGGAATTTGTTCCTTTTCCTTATATTAAATTTATCTTTTGCGTTCGTTGAATTATTCTATGGAGTGTGGACAAATAGTTTAGGTAAGTCTTTTTAATATTTTGTAATTCTCTTACAATTTATAGGTTTAGTTGGATTTTTTTAATAGTTACGTATATTAATTTAAATTAGTTTTCAAAACTTCGAATATTTTCCAGGTCTTATTTCCGATGCATTCCACATGTTCTTTGATTGTACGGGGCTGGTGGCAGGGTTGGCAGCCTCCTTAATATCGAAGTGGAGAGCGAATGAACGCTTCTCTTATGGATATGCTAGGGCAGAAGTTGTTGCTGGTTTTGTGAATGGATTATTTTTGTTGTTCATTGCATTCTTCATCATGAGTGAAGCTGTGGAAAGAGCTATTGAGCCACCAGAGGTGAATATTAATTTATATTCTTATTATTTTATTTATGACATAAACTGAACTGTTGGCTTCCTATTTTGGACACTGGTGTCATCAAAGCTGATGGTTAACCATAGTTCACTTAGCAAATTACCCCTATAATTAATTTAACAGCATAAGGACTGTTTAATTATTTTAAGACTTGGAATTCAAATAATACTATGATAAAATAATAAATAGACCCAAAGACACCTTAACTTACATTTTTTACGATAACTGGCTGTTTTCTCAATCTAATTATCTGTAATTCACATAAGCAGATGAGACTTGATTCATTAGATGTAATTGTTGTCATTAATTATTTGTTTGTTTCAAATTCTAAATAATTAAATCTTTCATACATTTCAGGAAGCATTTTTTGTACATATTAAAGCAGAATAGAATTTCAGCATTCATTAAAAACAAAAAAAAGTAAATTAAAGTTATAAAAAAAATCAAATGTTTATTAAAAAAAAAATTTATTACTAAAATACTGCTAGCTATGCACTAATTTTAAATATTTGGAATTATCTATTAAGGTTGTATTCTGGATAATTGACAATCCAGATAAGCGAGTTTCCACTGAATAGTCTGTTTTTCTCATCTGGGTAAATCTTTGTGTTAAGGCAATACTTTATAAGTTATTTTATTTGTTATTTTTACTCGCATACTGTGATATTGAGAAGGTGTGACGGCCCAGGATATTAATGTGTTAAAGATGTAATGAGACAGTTTTATAAGAAAACTGTAACATTGTCATCAACTTGTTAGGTTACAAAATTTGCACAGACTATAGGTTGGTTTGTCGCGTTTGACATGACCACTGATCCTCAATGGTCTAACTACTTACTTCATAAAAAATAATCACTTCCTAAGCAATAAAATTCTAAATACACTTATATTGTTATCAAGAGCTCCAGAGCTTATTGATTGTATTAAAAACTGCCTTATCTCTTTTTAAAGATATGGTTTCACAAGTTACAACTTGATATGACATAATATAATATGACAAGTTTATATTATATTTCTTGACATCATGAGCTCTTTTTGAGGACATATGATGCTCCAGAAGTAATTTATTTGCATTTTACTTAATCCTGCCGATATTATGATTGTGTAATTGTGAGGAATGATGGATGTTTGTAATCATTTACTTGCAGATGATTACACTGCAACTATAAGGCAGCACATTTTCTACAGAACCCTTAAAAAAGGATTGTATTTAAAAAGAAAACTATAATTTTTCTAGTATTTGCATGGCAGATTTTATGCCATATTTACAACTGATATAAATGAAGCAATAAATAAAAATAAAATATATAAATGATATAAATAAATGTAATTGAAAACAACCTCTTAGATTACAAAACTCGAATGTCACCAAATTACTTCATGACATTACACAAGCGAAATCTATTACATTCTATGTATTGGTATTGAATAGATATTGCTCAATAATAATGTTTACATTGGCTTCATAGTTTTCTTCGTTAACTACCAAGACTTATGACTGTAAGGCGTAATGGTTCCAAGTTTGATTACTGTACACAATAGGAGTATGTGTCATAGCGTCACATGGATGTTTGTGCTCAGTTTTTGGGTAATGCTTATCAGCGGTAATATTGTCCATCCTAAGAGAGATCACTTTACCCCCTTTTTTTTCTCCTTTTGAGAAAAACTCTAGTTTATATATATATATATATATATATATATAGCTTAATGTTTATTGTTATAACATAGAAATACCCTTTTGGGTTCTCTAGTTTATGCTAAGCATTGTCTATATTAGTAACAGTTTCGAATTTCTTAATTCTTAATTGAAAGAAATATGAAAGTTTGCAACCTCTGAATCTCGACTGTTTTTAGGCGATAATAATAACTACACCAATCGTCGTTGCGATTAAGTTAAATGGACAACCTTAAGTAATAAAAAATTAAAAATATAACTGCAATATAAAATTGTTGTTACAACTGTCGTAATCTAAATAAGAAAAATATATAAACACCGAACGATAGAAATTCGCGATAAATAAAACAAAATCGTTTCAAAATATCATATTGTAAGAAGTTTCGATAGAGTTTGTCAACGATACTGTTATAGATGAAGACATTCGGGCACGAAATATGTACTAACATTTATCCGCTTTTAGGCCTTTGGCTAGCAGGCGATACGTCAGCTAATGCAATAAAAAACACCTTTTGATAGCTCATTTACTTGTGCTACCAGAAGTTTTTGATGAATATGCATGATTCTTTTTAATGCTATATACATGATTGTATTACATGTTACATTTACACGTGGTATATTTGCCTATCTTAATACTTAATCACGATATGGGTAAGGAGTTTCGTAGCTCGTGAGTTCAAGCGTACTTTTATACGCGTTGCCCGAATTGCCGGACGTGTAATTAATGTTTCAGGAAACATTTTTTGGTTGCTAACTCGTTGGGAACCTGTTAGTCATTAATTATAGAAGTCTGATATATCACGAGGGAATAATAGCAAGAATGACATCTTGCAGCTTTTGATAAGGTTAAAAATGTAATTCTATAAATCACAAACATACATTGTGATTCGAAAACGCTAACAGTAATTAAACGATTCCAGGTGAAACACGAGCGTCTCCTCCTTGTATCAATCCTCGGGTTTCTCGTTAACATGGTGGGTATCTACGCGTTCCACCACGGGCATGGGCACGGTCACGGCGGGCACGGGCACTCACACGGCGGCGGCCACGGGCATTCGCACAACCACGACCACGGGCACTCGCACGATGACGAAGCCCCTACGGGCGCCAGCTCCGCGATCATGCGCGGCGTCTTCCTCCACGTTCTCGCCGATACTTTGGGATCCGTCGGCGTGATAATATCCGCGATCCTCATGCGGATGTTCGGATGGATGCGCGCGGATCCGATCTGTTCGATGGCGATAGCGCTTCTCATCGCCGCGAGTGTGGTTCCGTTAGTGCGCGATTCGGCGGGCGTTCTCATGCAGCGGACTCCAACATCTCTCGAACGGTTGCTGCCGAATTTGTACACGCGCGTGGTCGGTCTCGCGGGTGTTCACGCCGTCCAAGAGCCCCACTTCTGGACTCTGTGCAGTGACGTCCACGTTGGTGCTATCAAGCTGGAGGTGGCCAAAGGGGTCGATCCTCGATACGTCACGGAACAAACCGCGAGGATCTTCAGGGAAGCCGGAGTGAAACATTTGACGGTACAGTTGGACTACTCGCCGCTCTGATGATAGCTTATAATGTACATAATGCCACAAAGTGGACGTTGATTGTATTGTATATAAGGCGTCTAGATTAATTTTGTATTGCAATAGTATTGAAGATATTAGCAACATTGGAACACCGATCGGTGTTGCCTAGTAATCTGACTGTGAAACCATTAATAAAATTACTGTCGTAAAAGTATCGATAACACAACCGCGTCAAATGGCGCGCTTACACGGTCATATGTTCTTAAAGTAAATAGAATATACATCAGAACGTCAATAATGTTGTAAGGCGTCTCGTGGTTGTGACATGGTCAGGATTATACGTTTTAAATGACCTTAAGTTTCAATCAGCAATTTTACACATTAACGATTGTCTACAATGTAGTTGCAGATTATTACTGTGATAGTGTTTGCGGTCACCAATGGGCTTGGGCGATATTTTTTTACTAAGTCGGCGTAACTTGAACCACAAATTGTGTTTATTTATTTTTTAATAAAATAATGCTGGACTACAGTGTAACGTGTACAGCTCACTTTATATGTCTATTTACTATTAAAGAAATCCTTCCAAATCTTATGAAGGCTGGAGCATGTTATGGTATTCAAGTAGTTTTGTTAGGGACTTTGCTAAAAATACAATATTTTACGTTTACGATCAAGTAGTAAGAAAAAATCCCACATGACCCAAGAAAGTCCATAGATCTATAGGTACAATGTATTTAAATTGTCATAATATAGCTACTCATAGGTGTCGTCAACCTGCCTTAGACAAGCTGTACAAAATAATTTACATCTTCACTTTTTTTTCAATTTGCTACAAGCAAAAAGCACTCCATACATCGAGTATCCATACATTTGATCTAGGTAGCTATTAAAGTGTGACATTTCGTTTAGAGAATTAGCATTTTTATAAATTTAAAACAATTGGTCACATTGTTGGTGTTTTTAGAATCTTTTCAAGTTAACTAAACCGGTACAGTCAATGTTATCTGTGGTGCATTGAGTTAGTTCTGGAGATGAATTAGTATGTTTGTGACAAATTGAGAGTATAATTTAGTGTGAGAGATATTGTGTATATTGATCACGCGAAAACCAGTAATGATTGGTTTTTATCAAGTATAATAGAGTACTGTTTATTGTAAATTA
>DWJZ01002147.1:0-20363 GCA_018249125.1 Asbolis capucinus
CGTGGGGGCAGTAGGTTGCACGGGAACAGGAAGCGTCTCCACAGTACGCGGCGATGAACCCGTGTTGCGCTGGCGTGCTGAGAAGTGCGGCTGATTTCCATCGAGGTGTGAGCGGTGAGGTGAGGTGTGATGAGAGAATCCTCGCTGCCGATGCTTAGGCGGGACGTGTTCTTATCCGAGGGTCACCAGTTTAGCAAAGGGGAGATCTCCAGCCAGGCGAGGTGTAATGCCTGGGGAGCGGCCGAACTCCAATAGTTGTTAAATTGGTGACCCCGACGTGATGTGCGATGTCACCACACACGTAATACGAATTTGCGTTCTACGAGCGATTATCGCAAAATTTTCGCAATCGCTTTCCGCTTGCAAGATACCTAACAGGCCGGACCTCCAAAACATTTTAAGATATGTATAAATGTGGCAATAACCACTATTTAGGTACTGATTAAAAATAAAAACACAATCTTTATTACTTCGTATATTAAATAAAATACAACATTTTGATAATGGCTTAAAAATAATAATTTACAAGTCTGTGTAATCAGCAGATATTTCGCTTCATTACATTTGTACAGGCTTCTAACACAATGGCAAAACAGATCTTGTATAATATGAATATATTTTATCATTTGTACATATCTAAGCATCACATTGTGGATCTATTTACACAAACCTTGTCTAAGACATGCATTTTAACAATAGTAACAATAAGTTATAGAGCCAAAACAGTCTACGTGTCTATTACTAAGTATACATCTTGATATAATTATAAGAGAACGACATATACAGATACCTATTATAACATTTTTTTATACTTAACATTGTTTTTATCATAGCAGTACCCGCTGGTACTATCTTGACGAGTAAATCTTTTGGAATATTTTTTGCCCTGAGCTGCTTTCTATATCCTGTATCACCGTTTTGTAATTCACTCGTTTTTATTTTAAGCATTGATTACAGTGTAGAATTAAAATAGGTGAAATAAACTTTTCTTTCTTCCTTTCATTACATCACTCGAATATAAATGATTTAAATATAAGATAATGAGCACGTACGTCCACCTCGCAACGCGATCCGTCACGAACTGAATAGTGGCCGATAGCAAGAGTAATAAAGATACAGTTCATAACTGAACGTGTTTGAAATTTATTGTGATAAAAATTTATATTCTTTTATAAAGTAATAAAACCATCCTTATTTATTAAATCGCAAAGCCTTATGTATGATTTATACTGTGTTGATTAGAATTGAGTGTAATGGTGATTGAGTTAATGAAAAATTAAAAGTGATTTTTTAATTATTTTCCTTATATGCGGTAATGTTAGAAAAATTATGGCAAGACCGTACGTATCATAAACAGATTACTGAATAATTTGTCTATGGTAGTTTCACTATAAATGCCGAAAAGTTGCTACATCTGTACGCTATTTAAGCCTTTTTGGAAAGAGCAACTTTAAATAAATCTATACAAGTCGCAAAAAAATATACTGTCAAAGCTGCCAAATACTCAAAGTGTCATACAAACCGCCCATTTGAAGTCCTTTTCTATTAAATTTGATCTTACAAAAATATGTTTAATGTATGTGAATTGACCTTTAATATAAAAATAAGTAACCCACTTTGTTTTTTCTAACTTTTGAATTAGGTGCAAAAGAGACAGCAATAACGTGTAGACAATAAATTATTCTATTCTCACCCTAAACAGATTAATACAAAATATACAAATGACAGCAAAGTGAACAATCTATGAACAAGTGGGTATAACTAGTGCGTTGCTACGAATCATTTCGTAATAATTAATAAAGACTAATTCATAAAAATAAAACCCAAATTATATTTAATATTACACAAAAAGATGATGAAATGTAACAAAACAGCACTGCCTTTATCTATGGTCTGTTTTGTATCCTGTTACTGCCATTATAATGTATAACACACACAATTTGGTGTTTATGAATTTGTATACACCATGAATCTATCTTTTCATATACCTTTTCATGCAAAATGAATCAAATTAAAAATATTATTTTCAAGTTCGCTTGGTAGACTGCATCGATGTGCGAGCGAGAGGGAACGAAAACAGAGCGAGACGACTGCCAACTTCATTAAACTAGAAGTATTCAAACTAGAAGTTTCTACGCCTAGTTTGAATACTCTATTCTGATTGGTCGAAAAGTTTTGTAAATATTTTTTTATATCAATTTTTTCGTTGGCTGTCCGAAATTATAAATACCGTATAAGTACTGTTATTAATATCTACCGTTAAACCTTGTTCCTATTATTATTGTGGTTCGAAACATTTATCCACTAGTGCTTTCACACGAAAACGAACCATACGTCAATTTGACAGATTGAGGTTATGTCAAAACAATATTTAAAAGTTCGATAATATGTTTTTATTAGTTATTTCTTACGAATCCCGCGTATTACGACATTGGACTTTAAGGCCCAAGATATAAATGTGTGGTTACTAACAAAATAACGCAAGAAAAAGATACTATAACCTCTCCGTGCCTATTCGAACTTGGAACTTCACTGGACATTTAACATAGCGGGCATTACTAAACTACAAATAAAGTTATTTGCTAATGATTTATAAATTCAGAAATATAACAGTAAGTAATCTTGCAGCATCCGTCCACACTGCAGACATCCCAGCCCAACCATACTCCATAAGCGATATATTAGAACTGAACCCAATTTTGCTGATTAGCTGGCGTAGTCGGTTTTTGACTCGGCGCACTGGAAATAAAGTTATATTAAATATATTTGCGCTTTTTATATGTGCTTGTATTATAAAACTGAAGAGTTTTATTGTTTATTGTAAAAGCATTCATTTCTGGAACATCACACTCTAACCAAAAGGAACTGAGTAACAATAAGTGTTTTTGTAATCAAACAAATGATAAACATACATATATCTTTTTAAATAAATACTTATATAGATATTTTTATACCTAGACATACAGAACTAACATTCCTGCTCATCACAGAATAGTTTGACCTGGGTGGGAAACGAACCCAAGACCTTGGATGTAGCAGTCAGGTTCATAAACCACTAGACCAACTGGCCTGTCAAAATTGTTACAAAAATGGGAGAATTTTTTTAGGAGCAAGCGGAAATTTTCGGGTGAAACCCGGGGGCACAGCTAGTATATGTATAGGCACCATACACTTGACAAAACCGACAAAAGCTGTAATTATGTTTTTTCATTATCCATATTATTGATTTACATAGAATTAAATTATGATGGAATTAAGAATGAATTATTGTCATCCTCCTTCAAAATAAAAACAGCAAATTAACTAATATCAGATAACCTTCAATTTAACAATTAATGTGATTCATTGTTCCATTAACTTATTAAGTGAATCCAATAAAACAAAGGACTTATTTGATACAAGATGTGTAAAGGTCATCCATTGTGTTACAAATATTGAAATGCTGCTAATATGTTTAATATATTTTGCGCTCATACTTCGGCGGCTTGGATCAGGCCGGTTGGTCTAGTTGACTGCAACACCGAAGGCCGTGGGTTCGATTCCCGCCCAGGTGAAATTTTCTGTGTTGAGCAGGAATGTTTGTTCTGTGTGTCTGGGTGAAAATATCTGTATGTATGTATTTAAAAGTATATATTGTATATAAAAGTATATCATATAACAAGCTTAGTTTGGTGTCAGATAGCCGCGTGTGAGTTGTGCATGTGTATTTATTTATTAATTCTAAGTGATCAACAAAGTTAAGGAAAAATGGGCGCTGTTCGTAGGTAGCCGCTAGTGGCAAAAATTCTTGAGCGCTAACGTGCTTCGGAGGGCACGTCGGTACTGGTTGTGACTAACTGACAGGCAAAAACCTACCAACATTTGATTTGATCAGCCTCTACCAATCCGAAATGGAGCAGCAGGGTAGAGTATGCTCTAGGCCTCCTCAGTTATGAGACGACTTCAGTACTGGGCCATTAATGAGTTGACCTCAACTCAAGCTACATACCTTGCCGAGTTAAATTCTCCCCACTCAGAGTTGGTTGAGGCACTAGCAGCAGATGGTGATGGAGCATGCTGGGGAGAGGGTGGGGGAGGTAGCTTGGAGCCACCTGGTGGAGGAGGCAGCAGCCCACCACCCGTGCCTAGGCCAGCTCTTCTTGGCCTACTGGCCTCGCTGCCGTCCTTTTTCTGAAATTGTGAATAATAAAGTTTGTTATAAAAAAGAAACGCATAATTTTGTACTTTTAAATTTTTTCTGATAAAGTGTACTCATATCATTCTTTTTATAATTGAACAGATATTATATGTGACCAGGAAGCCACAGCTGGCCGTTAACTTTTTATACTAAATACATTAATTTATAAATCTATATCTTGGCCATTTATTTAGTGAATGAAAATCGGGATTTTTTTATTTTTAACCTGTATTTTAATTCAACCTCTTTAGTACTGCATCTGCAGGTTTTTTCATCCCTACCAAAGGTCTTTATTTAAAAACGCCAAAAGCTACACTGTTTTATGATATATATCTTCGATAATGACGTACAATCTTTGATGCTGTATTTCAACCATTTCAATACTTCTTTCCAATAAAATACTTTTTATGTCTGCCTATCTTCTTTCTCAAGTTCTAGTCTACCTGTGTATTAAATTTTAACAAAATCGGTTCAGTAGTTCAGATAAGCATAACAGTCCGACTGAGTAACATATCATTTATATAAATATATCCATTGATATAAGCAAATCCTTATTCTTACTTATTATATTTATACCATTCTCTTATCATTAATCTTGACCATATAGTATGTTACAAAACATCACTGTTTATACAAGAGTTTACTATCTATTTACTTTTACTACCTACAACATATAATGATTTCTTGACATACTAATTTAAAAATCACAGGACATACAAGGACATCTCTCTACGTTTGAGAAACAGGGTGAGATTAAAACTAACAAAAGAGAGAAAATAGTAAACCAGTAGTCTGCCATACCCTGTCTTGCCGTAACCATGACCCATGAAACTATGCCGAAATATCATTAAAATAATTAATAGATACTGATTACCCATTTGTTGAATGCAAATGGTACTGTTATTACTATATATGAAGGATACAATGACATTACTTTAAAAACATAAATGTGTAAGATATATGTAAATGTGTAAAATGCACAATTTTCTATATTATGTGATGTGTACTTACTGTGATTTTCATATTGATCTTGATTGTCTCTCCATCTTTGAATCCAAGGTCTAGTTGCTGCTGGCCCCCTGTTTCACCTTCCTGTTCTTTCCGAAGCCACTTGAAGTGATCCTGGAGGGCGACATTCAGATCAAAGGAATCTGATCTGTCTCCGAAACCAACTCCAATATAGGCGGTTCGTCCTAAAAATAGACATTCATAATTCACTTTGGATACCCATACAAACAATTACACACCCCTACCGTAGAATTCACTGTGTCGCAGATAGCATTAACACAAATAACAAACAACTCAAGAACAAACATCCATCTGTCACATAATACTTTCCCAGCCTTCTATCATACCCAGGGATACTTGCTGTTATTTAAACAGGGCAGTAGATTGCAGGGCATAAAAATTTTTGTATTTGTCCCCATAAATATATATATATATATTTTGCAATAAAATTGGTATCAATACCAGGTTTTATCCAAACTGGCTGCATTGACTGCTATCAACAAGGTACTACATTATAATAATCTTTTTTATCAACACTAAACACGCAGAAAGTTAAGATGTTTTGCAGATATAAGTAAGAGTGATTATTATTTTTTCATTATAGACACTGATATCTCTTTGTTTACAATGAGCCTACATAGCAAATACAGATTTTTACGATATTGAGATGAATATATTGATTATCTTCAATAATATTTTACGGAGGAAATATGTTTGTAATGGATAAAGTCAAAAACTTCCAGACTGATTTTCAAAACTTTTTCAGCAATATAAAAAACAGAAATCTTAAAAAAATATATATATATATATAATCCCTGGCTTTTTCCAAGCAGAGTTTATCCCTGGGCTTTGCCAAGCAGAGTGAGTATAGAACTTCTGTTATATTAAAAATACCATATCCAACAGATATAATGGTGACATAAAAATTAATAAAATAAATTTTCTCCAATGTGAGGATATTACATATTAATTATCAGGATTATCTGTATTGCTATCGTATTTAGTTATAAGGATTACAATGTAAAAATGATTTACAGAAAAACTGTTTTAGAGTCTGCAAGTAAAAAATTATTCCAATTTTTCACTGTTCTATAATCATTTGTTTTGGTTAGACTGAGTGCAGTGGATAGAATTCTGGAAATTCTAATATGATACTTTATTTATGGAAGTATCATTTATAGTTATAAATTTAAATTAAATATATGCTAAATGTGATCACAATCAAATGGGATCACAACCCTTCAATCCCCTAGGACTGTCAGTGTCTAATTTAATTTATTTACTAAATATAGTACAGATTATACAAATTGTGTAAGGAAACATTTAAGTAACCATTAACTACTCTTAAGTGCAGCAGTTAAGTTTCACAAGGTAACAATGTAATCTACAGCTTTTATATAGTAATAGCCTCATTATCTTATTCGTAATTATTTTCAAGTATCTATTTACCATTATCATCTTGAATTCGAACAACGAAATATCTGGAACTGTCTGTTACAGCTTCTAATGCAACCCCTGGATACTTATCAATAGGGCATTTCGCGAATAGTTCTCCGGAGGTTTTGTCCTCCAATTTCATTATCAGTTCCTCCCCTTTCGCAACCAAGCGCATACGCCCCGTCCACTGAGGCTCTTGTAAATTCCAATCGGCAGCTCTGTAATACATTCCGTTATTTAAAACACTGAATATCCTCAACAATATGCTAATATAAAAATAAATGCGTACCTGTATCCTCTGTTGGACGTTCTCGGGGGTATTTTAAATACAAAAACTTCATTTTTTACAAGCAATACACTCTCGTATGTCTCCATAGTTAAACAAAAAGATACAAATACAGGATGGTTTTCAGTGCCGTGTTTCTATCTTTTATAATGAAAAATATTTCTTCGGAAATCTGAACATAGATTTAAAAGGAAATTAAAAATTTGGATCACTTTCAATTTAGTACACTGCTGTTTAGTTTCGTATCGTATCTTTTCGCTTCGTTTCAGAATTCAGACATCTGATGTGACGTAGGATGACGATTGAGTTGACGTATTCTGTGGCAATGTCATAATGATTTCTGTACAGATACATAATAGAAAAACTGAGATGTTACCATAGAATTAAAATTACGCCTACATAGTCAAAAAGTATTCGCTCAACCATCTATTCGTGTTCCATATAACGTGTTTGCTTGGATGGTGTCATCCCCTCACCATGGACCTGGGCATGGCACTGTCACTCTTTATTTGATACCGGATTTGAGGATTGAACGTCCAAGCAAAGGACCGTACCTATATAGGCTAAACTGTAATTCGGCATCTCCTCGTGTGCTGATTCAAAGCATTTCCCAAAAGAAAGCGCTAACTGCTACCGATGTCTTAGTATACATATTATTTCTTATCACAGAATTCAGAAGAATCACAGAATTTAGATTGTTTGATATTCTGAGATTCTAAGGCTCTAAACCATAGATCAATGTACATATGGAAAAACCTAAGTTAGCAATCGATTAAAAACTAAATAATTCTGATAGTGACAGCTGTTGATTTTAACAGCGTGATGAAGGTGAAAGACAAGACAGTACTGTCAAATTAAATTATCAAAATAGTGGGAGATTTCCAAATTAATACTTAAATTAATTTGCTATAGCTGTTGGAGAGTTCAGAACTCAGAACGAAAACATTTGAAAGCCTACAAATATACGTGTATCCTTCGCAAACTAGAATAAAGACAACACCAAAGGTTATAACAAACTTTTTTTACAAATTAATTACTTTCCAATCCTGTGCATCAAACTCTTATTAGAAATAAAGTAACCTATTATTTCACTTACTTATTGATAATCATTCCTATTTCAGGATTTGAAGTGACTAGAAGATGGCTTATAATGTAAGTATTAACTGTAGCGTTAGATGAATATTACCTCATATTCTCTTTTAAAGTTTCTTACTGCAAACTTCCATACCCCATAAGTGTACTAACGTAGCTGAAACCCTGATTCCCGGTAGAGCAATTGGTTCATTTTTAAATAAACATTGTAATTAGCAGAAAATATTGTATTTTATAGGCTATTTATTCTGTGTGTCAAGAGGTCAACCAAAAATTCAAAATATGAGTTATTAAGGACTACAATACGGTTGTACTATTTTTCAATTACCATCCATGTAGGCTTGAAGTACATATAGCCCAGCCTTATATAAAGGTACTATTATTTAAATAAATACTGGATTTCAATGTAAACAAAATATTTGAAATGCTGGTTGGTGATACTGTTGGGTTTGTATGCTTGTAAATTTGACATTTACTTAATTTAAACAAAAAGACTACTTAAACACTAAGGACTCGCCTCGTTGAACTCTTACTGCCCTGTACAGAAAATTATGGGCTTTGGTGCACTATTACTAATTCAAAGACTTTAAAATATATACTGTATATCATAAAGCATGGGATGGCAACATTCTTTTATGAGAACCACAAATGTTATAAGGATATTGATGTGGGCCATATTTCATGTGTGTGTGTGTGGCCATTGGAATGATCACAAGAAATGCCAAGTTTGTAAGGTCTATACGAGCTACATTGCAATGACTTATGTATGTATGATGTATCTTAGAAGTAATATTAAGGACCCTGGATCCGGAATTGACACTGCTGAGAAATATTGTTTGCCTTCGGGAATGGGAACTATCATAAATATTTAATTTTCATAAGTGTACTCAAAATACTTGCATAAAATATGTTTTGAGTTTGTGTTCATTATTTGATACTTTAAATGGACCCCGCTTTGAAAGATTTGTCCAGTGGTTTCAGAGTGCCATACCAACTTTAACCTATTATCCCTATCCCAGGAACAAAGCCGTTTCCTGAGATTAAAGTACCCTCATACATAAGCCACAAACATACTAAATTTCATCTTAATTGGCCCATTGGTTTCGAATTTGCCATACAAATTTTAAACTGTTATCCTGTGGGAAGTTAATTCTTGTAGTAAATTATCCATATCCTATAACCATTCTCGGGTTTAAAAATTCAACTACGCCAAGTTTCATCTTAATCTGTCCAGTGCTTTTTGCTTAAAGCTCGAACAGACAGACAATAAATCCAAAAAAAATTGTTTTCGTCTCTATATCGATAACAAAGCCTCCCTGCATGAAATTTTTCAAAAACTTGTCTACATAATTGACCCTGTAACAGTTATATTAATAGTAAAGGTATTTTTATTGATTGCAAATGTTTGTTTGGATTCAACGCAAAGTTTAAACCATACCAGGATTCGGGTAATGGACTCTAATACCTATATATATACCTATTACCAGTATTGTGTACCCTACTCCTCATATAAACAAGATTTTGATAGTTTTAGATATCTTTCGGTAAGTGAACCAAAGGCACTCCGAAATAAACTTTGGTAACAGTAATTTGATACTGCATTTTGCTTAAAGTCGTAACTCGTACTTTGTCGATATTTCATTTAGACGGTATTCAACAAAGTTTAGACTGAATAAAGACGATATTAATTTATTCAAATACTTTAGCAGTATTTTTATAAATTAATAAGACGATATTAATTTATTCAAATACTTTAGCAGTATTTTTATAAATTAATATCGTCTCAATTTTTCCTCTTTATAATTGGACGTGGCAAAGAGGGGAGTCGTACTCGCTAAAACTCATACTACATCTTAAGAGTACGTGTAAATACGCGTTTCAAACACTGGAGTATTTAGGAGTACGCGTCTTTAGGCGTAATCAAAGTATGTACTTTTCGAGTCCGTACTGTTATTCCGTAGTTAATGTGCCACGGGCCATATACTTTGAGTGACGCTATTCAGCTACTACACACCCTTTCTTGATTTCATTTAGAGTATCGCTATATATCTACTTTGCAAATGATAGTCAAGTCAAATGATATATCCAGATTTTTTTAATTTAGTTGTTATCGATTGATGTTTTATTAATAGTAATGATTTTTATCGAATAATACAATAATTACAATTTAGAATACGTACGTTAATTAATTAGTTAATGATGTAAACCGGGATATCTAATAAAAAGCAAAGTAAGAGTTTTCTAGGTGATAGTAATTTTAACAGAACCTTCAGTGCGTGACTGGCACTTAGTTTTCAAATTTAAAATGTATAAACTGTTCGTATACACAACAAATAGTTCCACGCTCGATCCTATACATAAAAAGCCTTCAAAATTATGATATGAGGTTTATTTTCATTGCCGGTGTGCCACGATAAGTGTGCAAAATACCATTTATTGATTAGTTTACGCACTGCGCGTCGTTCGCGTTCCGTCCGTACTTCTTTGAGACTCCGTAATTATTAATTATATTTTTTTGTAAATACTCAGTACTCTTAAATATCTACTCGTACGTATTTACGCATTTCACACGTTTGCGTTCCGTCCGTAGGTACTTTTACTTTTTACTTATAAGTATGGAGTCTTCATACTCCTAGATGTTCGATACACGTTCGTTGGCTTGCTAGACCTAGTAACCAATACTTTTTGGCAAATACCTAATCTTAAAACTTGTTTGAGTAAATACGCCTCACCTCTAGTGGCAACACTGAAATTCATTGATCAAAGAAAATGGCGGTGGAGTCTGTTTTAGTAAATAAGTTTAGTTGTTTTGCTATTTTGTGCCGTAAAATGTTTACAAAATGTAGTGATTATACATTGTTTGCCTAAGTTATGTGAAATGGTTTATGAACAGTACTAGTCTAAAGTTGGAAGTTGAGAATTATGTAAGAACAAGACAAAGTCGTTTTGTACTTTCAATGAGTGGATCAGCTATTCCAATGCCTAAAAATGGGAGACTCCCATTTGCTGTTGTATTCATTAATAACAGTGATGATACGTTTATCTATACAAAACGAAAACTATGAATGCCCACAGAAATGCGATTGCCTTGACAAATATGTGTATTGTTCATCGAAAGAATTGAGCGTTGTGCCAAGAATTCCTAAGTGGGTGGAACAATTGGATTTAAGCAGTAACAAACTAAGAGACGATCTTAACGATAGTTTCCATAAGTTACTAGCGTTAAAAGCGTTAAAATTGGACAAAAACACTCTTCGGCATATACCCAATCTTCTATATACGAATGA
This sequence comes from Asbolis capucinus, assembly GCA_018249125.1. NCBI lineage: Eukaryota > Metazoa > Arthropoda > Insecta > Lepidoptera > Hesperiidae > Asbolis > Asbolis capucinus. The sequence goes on from DWJZ01002147.1 coordinate 11,288, forward strand.
GTTGCAGGAAGTGAGTTTGAACAGAAATGAAATTGGCTCGATTGACGCTGGTCGTTTTTCTGCTAATAATTCTATTAGGAGATTGAGTTTGAACAATAATCACATTAAATTGATTGATAATGGGGCCCTCGATAACTTAACGAGCTTAGTGGAACTAAAATTGAATAGAAATGAGATAACATCATTACCTAACCATTTATTTGAGTATCAGTCGAACCTAAAGACATTGGAAATCAATCATAATAAGCTACATGTTATCAATGCTCTACTTTTCCGAGGATTATCTAGCCTAACTACTTTGAAAATGAAATACAATAACATTGATAATATTATGGATGGTGCATTTTATGGATTTAAGTCTGTAAATGTATTGCAGTTGGATCACAATAGAATAACGAACATTTCCAAAGGTTGGATGTACGGTCTGGAGTCCCTGACAGTATTATCTTTGTCTAATAATTTGGTATCTCAAATTGACTATGGGAGTTGGGAACTGTGTACAAATTTAGAATCCTTAGATCTCTCTCATAACCGATTGACTGAAATAGGAGGTCGATCTTTCCAACACTTAGATAAACTTCATGCTTTGAATATAAGCTACAATAATATTGCATCTATTTCCCAAGAAGCATTTAGTCATATGGTCCAGCTACACACATTGTTTTTAAATAATAATAAACTATCTTGGACTGTAGAGGATATGTCAGGACCCTTTTCAAGGCTTCAGAACTTGGTTACTTTCAGTCTAGCATCTAATCATATTAGATCCATAAATGCAAGAGCTTTTGAAGGTTTAAATAATCTTGTAGAATTGAATTTGAAGGGCAACAAAATTACTTCCATCCAGCAACATGCATTTGGTTCATTGACTAAAATACAAAGGTTATACTTGAATTCTTCTTCTCTGTTGTGCGATTGTAATCTGTTGTGGATTGTAAAATGGATCCGAGAAAAAGTTGATCAAAAATACATAACTGCTACATGTGCATATCCGTCTGAAGTGAGAGGGATAGTTGTATCAAAACTTCCTAAGGTCTCCAATTGTGGGGATTCTCCCAAACCTAAATTACTAGAGCATCCAAAAACACATCTTGCCATTAAAAGTCAATCAACAAATTTAATATGTTCCGCAACATCAACTCCACACAGCAACATGACTTTCTTATGGAAGAAAAACAAGGATATTATCAGTAATCCTACGGTATATGAGAATACGACAGTGACAGATAAGGGTCATCATCAAACCACTTCAGTTTTAGTTATATCAAATGTGACAGACCATGATTCAGGTAAATACCAGTGTGTTGTTAGTAACAAGTTTGGCACCACATACTCTTCTAAAGCTAAAGTTGATATACATACATACCCAAAATTCACAATGACTCCCAAGAATGTAACTGTCACAACAGGACAAACAGTTACCTTGAATTGTGCTGCCATTGGTGATCCGCAACCAGAGATATCATGGAAAAAAGATGGTGGTGTTGATTTTCCGGCAGCCAGAGAAAGACGAATGAATGTAATGCCAGCTGATCATTTGTTTTTTATTGTTAATGCAAAAACAACAGATATTGGGATTTACAGCTGTGCAGCTAAAAACTCAGCTGGTACAATAATAGCCAATGCATCCTTATCAGTATTACAAGAGCCTTCATTTACAAGAGTTATGGAGAATAAACAAGTTACAAGTGGCGATAATGTTGTTCTTCAATGTATGATTACGGGATCGCCAAAGCCAGTTCTCAGATGGCATAAGGATGGAGAACCAGTCACACACACAGATCGTCACCACTTCTCTGCTGATGATCAATTGTTAATAATACTTGACGTGGAGTCAAGTGATGCAGGAAAATATGAATGTGAAATTACCAACAACCTTGGTACAAAAAAAGATATGATAGAATTAAAGGTGTTGCCTCCTATAGCTATCAAAGTTAATGAAGAAAATATGACCGGTATTATTATAATCACAGCCGTGTGTTGTGCTGTAGGGACGTCCATTATTTGGGTAGTGATAATTTATCATACACGTAGACGTATGGCTAGTGCTGTGCATACTTATCCCGCCGAGAGTATGAAAATGACACAGGTAGTGCATAGTGATAGTGAATCACCGCAGATGTTTCCGGACAATTTATCGGAACATTCGTCCTGCAAAGACAGTGGAACAGGAGACTCAGCCAAGCAAACGAGCTTTGATGGTGTGCCTACAGACAGGAGTGATCAAGTGCATTTTGAAAATCTATGTCGTAGTTATTCACCAGTACAGGAAGCACATAAACTTCTTCCATCATCTTTCAAACCATCAATTCAAGTGTGTGTAAATACATGTGTTACTCCAGCTACTTATAGTTTTTCTAGTCACAATAGTAATGTGTAGTTAGCGTTAAACTAGTGTACGACATAAAAACTGTATTTTTATTTCCATTGCATTTTCACTAACTTGTTCAGCCGGTAAAATTATGTCTCTCACGAAATTTTCATTGATTTAATAGCTTCATCGTTGGGAATGTATCTATTAGTGAAAATGTAGTGGTTTTAGGCATTTTAATACTTGATTGCTTAGTACAAAATAGAACAACCTTGCCAGTATTGGTTTGTTATAAAAGACTGAACGTCATTTATGAGTATGAACATTGCTAATTTCTATTATTTATAGGCAAATAGCAAATTTAAGAAGTGATAATAAATTATGAAAGAATCCATTACTCAGTAACATTTCTATTTGTATGAGTTTCAATATATTGTGATCTTACCGGTAGCTTCTTTAGTATAGCAAACTTATTAAGCAATAATTACTGTACACCATTAAAAGTGTTGGTTTTTTTTTTTTTGAGAAATCTATAATTTTGTGATTTTATTGGTAGCTTTTTATTGTATGAGATTATAATAAGGAAAGGAAAGGCCTATCCTATTTATGTAGTATCTTATTACATGTTATCTATAGGTACATAATAAAAATAAACTATAGACTTTATAAATTTCAATAACATTTAGTGTAGGTATTCAACTGGTTGCTACAATAAGGTGTGTATTATGTATATGAACGGAGTAAGAGTGTTAGGTGTATTTTGGGCACAAATGTTAGAAATAATAGGAATGCCTTAATAAATCATACTGGGAAACTGACATATAATAATGTTATAGACCTTGCTTCGCCTCCACGTTACTGTTTCGGATCTCTATTAGTAAATAATCCTGTCATTTTTGCTTCATATCTTTAATAGCTAATACAAGAAGTTTATTGACTTAATTATTCTGACTGCTGTGGTAATCCTATCAACATTAGGTCGTATACACATATAATTCGCAATGTATTACACATTTTTTATAACATTTTTAATGCATTTTATAAAATTATTCAAGTTTAACGCAATTCTTATATAGGAAAGTACGTTAAAAATCTCGTGGGCGGTGCTTTTGTGTTATGTTGAAAATTATATGGGCTACTTAATGGGATTCATGGCGCCCACGATCACGGCAAATTGTTGCCCAATAGTTGCTATGAGTCTTGTTGCTTCATCTCGCAGACCACATATGTACAGTTTTAAATAAAAGTGGAAAATTGAAAACAGTAAATATTACCAAAATAGCTTTAAAAAAACGACTTTACTGACTTCGACAACAAAATGTGAAGTTATAGTAGCCTATTAAATTGTTTTGGGGTATACTTATAACTCAAAAACTACAGATGTCGCACATGTCGAATTGGGAATCTCTTTTTTTTTAGGAAATCGCTAAAAACACTGCGAACTTCATGAAATGCAAAGATATGCACATTATATCCAATCAATTAATTCCTTAAAATGCAAAAATTGATAGTTGGCCAACCTACACGATTTTTGATGTACCATGTGCAAATATAATAACATTATAGTATAATTCAAATAATGTCTTCTGATAACAATTAATTTATATGAAGGACTGTAAAAAACTTGTACTGAATGCCTGCAGGAAAATATTGTAACTAGATATTATAACCATAATAGGGTAAAAATTATTCACTTCATACCAGTAACACAAATAAAATTAGTCATAAATGTAACAGTTATTCAATTATAAAAGCTTGTAGTTTTTTGATAGTAATATTTATACAATAATTAATGTTACTGCTTTGTATTTTTCATTAACTTCCAGTTTAGGAAGGACTTTTTATTAATATGTAAATGTAATAAGATTATAGTCGTTATTTTCACAATTTACATGCGTTATTGAATCCAAATATTGCGATTTATACGTCCGAAATAGAATGCTAACACCTACTTTGTAAGATAACTTTACCTGTTACAATAATAGCGTTAACTTATAAACATTTTTGATAAAGTCGTTTAAGGTTATAAAATAAAATAAGACTAGAAAAATACAAATTAATCTAAACGCAACACTATGTATTCCGTTTCGGGAAAGGTATTGACAATACTGTCAATTACATATATGATTTGCAAAATAGGCTATAGTGAGGTAGGTACATCACAAATAAGAATACTTCAAAGGAATTTTGACGATTTTATTCCATATATTTTTATGAATTGCAACGTGTTGAATACTTTGTGCATTTATTAAAAAAAACATACATTCTTAAAATATTTAAACGAAATCGTATAATTTTAATTTGATTGCTCGTATTTGTAAATTGGTAGCAAGCAACACGTGTTTCTTAAATAAAAAATCATTCTCCCCTAGTTAAAAAAATATATCCTGATAAAAAATTAATATTTTCCTATACCTAGCCAGACACTACTTATCTTCTTACGTCGTTATTTTCCGAAAATAAAATTGATAAATAATAAAAAAAAAACAATGATTACACAAAGAAAAATTGATTATTTTTCTTCATAACGAATTGTATTAATCAAATATGTAATAATTGAAGTCGTTACTTTTGTGTTTTATACTTTTGTTTATGTTTAACATTAAGATAATATAAAATTTATTTTGTAAAAAAGAAAAAAATATACCAGTATCTTGTCTACATGATAATATATTTTGATTTTTATGATGATACTTAATAATCTGTTTAACATTTTTCTCAATGTGTTGCAAACTCCCTACTGTAAATGTACCTACCTCGTTTTTTTGCCTGAAGGATTTGCTAGGATATAGAATATTTAAAAAATAAACGTAATTTAGTTGTGTTGTAAATTAGTATAATTATTTATATTTAAATTAATAACTTGTTCCCAGATACTTGTTTAAGTTGTTTCAATTTTTGTCTTTGTAAATACAAAAATGTAAAATTTATTTTATTATTAGTTTAACTCTTAAAAAAATGTAAAGCACTCATGTAAACTGATTCGATGCGTCAATAGGTACGTCATTTTTACGTATTTTTTTCGTTTGTAATGCAAAGTAAATTATAGTTATCTTTTAATTTCGTTTTTCATCTTTCTGTCTGATGTCAATAAATTTATAAAACAAGGCATTATATATATCGTGCTTTTACTATAGACAAAATGTAGGACACTCCCTAATAACTCATTGAAACTCTTTGTAAAGTACCATTTTGTAATTTGATTGCAATCTTTATTTTATTAAGATAGAACTGAACGCCGCTGTGTCTTATAATCACAGTTATTTTGGTTGTAAAACCTGTCAGATTTTAGTTTACTTAGATCTAAGATATCAGATGCTTAAAATCTTGAACTTTCGTTTGTATTTAGGCTTTCTATGTGTTCAAAATTTCACTGACATTAGCTTAGCATTGGTACAATCTACTTAGTGTTTTGTTCCGAAGAAATAAAGTCCTACTTTTTGTAAGTTTAAATTTCCTTTTGTGGAGTTTTGAAATTTACTGCTGCACTCAGTCCTTAATTATTACTTAAATAGCTCTTTAGTGCAGAATCTGAACTGATGAGATGATGAGTGTATTAAGTAAGCATTAACAACTCTGGGTGCGCCAGTTAATCATTCTTTGTTTACTTTGACATCTTTTCGCATACTTAACTGTATTTTAAGAAGTTTAAGTAATTAACATAGATCTAAGTAAACTAAGGTCGTGTTTGTAGCAATTTATATATGTATTATAAATCAGGCTGGTATACACTACACAGATTAAAATTAGTGTGCTAAGAAAACAAACCCCTTTAGGGGATGCCGTAATTTTTATATTCTGCTAGAGTTGGTTCAATTTACGGAATATACGTTTACCGTTATCTAAATTAGATCAGACGAGGTTATTGATCATTAAATTTTAAAACAATAAGTTTATTTATATCGCGCAACAAAAATCCATTTGTTACTAACAAATTACCTAAAGACTATGTTACTATAAACGTTACCTATCTAATGATCCATAATAAAATAAAACGAATTAAAGTACATTTATTGAAGAAGGCACATCACTAGCTTTCCCTCGCGCCTTTATACGCAATAATCTGAGAAAAACATAAGTTCGAAAAAAGTAATATGTATGTATGAATTTTGGACGCGTTTCTTCGTGAATTGAACCATTTTAGGGACCTGTAGTTATTATTTGACTTGTACAATCATTTCTTAATGCCGCCGTATAGATAGCCTTAAGCCAAAGGCTGATAGTGAATTTTTACTTATAAAATGTTTGTAATATTAGATTTTTTGTTTTATATTATTGTTTACAAACAATGTTTAAGGTTACTATTATTTATACTTAATAGAATAAATTTGTCTTAAACCTAGTATGCTCGAGTTTTTTTTTTTCTTTGAACCTTTTCGCCGCCGTTAGTAACGTACCTATGTACAAATGCAAATTGGAACTGGTTTTTTTTCATGCAAAATAATCAAGTTTGTGTGGGAAAGTATGAAAAAGGTTCCAGACTCTAATTCTTTTTTAAAGTATGGTTAATTCCAGATTCCAATTTTTTTCATTAGCAGACGCCTGTTTGCCTGCTTATCACATTAAAAGAAAGAATTATAGCATATCTACAAAGTCCGTGAATACCTTGAGATACATAAGCAATAGCTTAATATATTTTCTACTTGAAAACTGCAAAAAAATATTATCTGGATAAAAATTAAATTTATTTAACTGTTACACCATGTAACTGTCCTCAAGTCGAGAGTGAATAGGCTTTTGCTAAGCTTTACCATCTACGAGTAAGAGCTGCTTACCATCAGGCAGGATCGCGGTCAAGCACTAATTTATAGAACGTAAAAAATGTCCAACGTGACATCCTATTTCCAAAGTATTTCTATTTCTCATAGAGTCATACCAACTCTTATGTCCTCGTAGGGCAAAATCCACCCCTTCTAACAATAAACTAACCACCTATTTATATTTAAAACCTAATGCTTGTCGTGTTGAGTGAGATCTGACTTTATAATATTTAATTTAACTTCAGTGTATTTTAGTATATTTGTTTGTTAAGTGCAAGTATCTTGCAAGCTTAATTAGACCCACTTCCTCGTATACTATGGAGCTGATATTTTGCATAATTCTTCCGTCCTGATGACAAACATGGCGTGATAAGATCAGGATTGGCTCTAGACAAGGGAACTCCTCAACAGTTCATACAGATTTGTATTTTTGTGTGTTACTTTGTTAATAGTTTAGGGATCTATAATTAAAGTTTTAAATATTTAATAAACTTCGGGTTTTCCATAAGTACATTTATTTATTATTCTAGCCAGGACAATACGGTGGTCAAGCTCCGGGACAATATGGCGGCCAAGTTCCAGGACAATATGGCGGCCAAGTTCCAGGACAATATGGCGGCCAAGCACCAGGTCAATATGGCGGACCCGGCCAACTTGAAGTCGGACACGGACCATATCCTTCAATCGGTGCTGGAGGAACAATCTCACCGCAAGTGCAGCAATGGTTTACTGCAGTTGACAAGGATAGATCTGGATTCATCACTGCAGGGGAGTTGAAAGCCGCTCTGGTTAACGCTCAGGGTCAGACTTTTTCGGAAACTGCATGCAATTTGATGATTGGTAAGTAAACTTACACATATTTGTATATATTACTTTTATATGGCACTATATCGTAATGTAGATCGTAGTCACTCGATCTAAATATCTGCATAAAAAATACATGTCGTCTACTTTAAAATTAAGTTTTATCGTTCTATAATTGAAACATTGACGAGAGCCCGGCGGCTTGTTTCGATCGGAAAAATTAAGTAACAGCGGGCACGGTCCGCAGGAAAATAGGTGACCGCTAGTGGTAAAATTTCAGCGCATTGGCCACTAAACCTTTCATCGATACGCTTTCGAGCAGCGTGGTGCAGTGTGTTCTCGGCCTTCTCAGTATGAGGGGACCCGTGCTCAGTAGTGGCAGTAGTGCAATTTCTAAAAATGTTGAACTTATTAGATATCTATTATACTTATCTACACTATACCAAAGCCACGACGAGCCAGATGTTAAAACCGGCCTTCGTTCTAGTCCATGCTAAAAACATTGACAAACTCAGCAGTTATAAAATGACGAAATTACTGTAAATGTTTTCATATAATTAATATTAGTATTTTTAAACATTATTTTTCTTCTTTCTTATTACAGGGATGTTTGACAAGGACCGTTCGGGCCACATCAACCTTGAAGAGTTTGATAAGCTCTACACGTACATCAATCAGTGGCTGGCTGTGTTCAAGACGTACGACACTGACCAATCAGGACAGATCGATGAGCAGGAGTTGTCCAAAGGTAGACGTCCAAAAGACATTTACCGTCTCTAATATTGGGAATGTTCCGAGGAATTTTTCAACCTGATGCCGCCATCTACTTTCCTTCACCGCACCACACGCCAAAGGTTGAATTTCCACCCGTACAGCCTTGATTTATGGCAGTCGTAAACTTCGTTTTTCACGACTTTTCCTGCCACGAACTTGCGAACTATGGAACAATCTTCTATCTGTGGTATTTCCTCGGCGCTGTGACATGGGGGTCTAAAAAGAGTGTTACCATTTCCTTCAAGACCGGCAACGCACCTGCAACTCTCCGGATGTTGCACGTGTCCATAGGCGACGGTGGCCACGTACCATCAGGTGCGCCGTAAGCCTGTTTGTCCGTTTCTGTTACAAAAAAAAAAACATGCGTGCGTACAAAGTACACATGTCAGAAGTGAAACTTCTTTGGCGAACTAATTTATAAATCTTG
>DWJZ01002148.1:0-20362 GCA_018249125.1 Asbolis capucinus
ATTAAGCATTGGCTTCAATCCATTAATAGCCAAGGACATGGGTCCCTCTACCTTGCTGAGGAGGCCTAGCATTCTCCACAACGCTGTTTTAATGCGGAAGTTTTAGGCCTGCCTCAAATACCAAAAACACTGCCACCGAAAGTGTCAGTTAATTAAAATAGTAACTAAAATATTTCCCAATCATTAACTATGGAAATTTCACAAACGCATGATAATCCGGACAACCTCAATATACGTAGTTGACATAATGCGCGCTCGATGATACAATCGATGCGGTTATTAAGCTGGAGCGCACTTGTCATGAATTGTTAATGATAAATCGAATAATGATTAATGATAAAAATGCTTTTAGGCAATATTTAAATAATGAAGCTGTATATTTCATTAACGACTTCTTAAAAAGTAATGAGTATAATCCACACGTATGTACATATATATGTATATATATATAAATATAAATGAATGTTTGTTTCTTTGTGAGTTTCTAAGTATGTTTGGGAGTTTGTTTTTGGTACGCTTTGTCGAGGTACTCAAAGCTGTGCATGTTTGGTAATTAGCGTTAACATCAGCGGGCGTGATCGCAGAGGGTAACTGCTAGTGGCAAAGATATAAACTCTGAAAAGGTAGGACATAGAGCATTGATGCTTTTAACAACTTTGTTCAGAATGCCTAAGGTTTTGGTACCAACATTATATTGATTGGATACAAGGTTTATGAGTTAATCCGTAGCAAAGCTACGTAGCAAATCGGGTAGAGCTAGTGAAAAATACAATTGCGTCTCTTTCCTCAATATAAGTTTTATATTCGAAATAGAAAGAAACAGGCCGGTTGGTCTAGTGGTTAGTGAACTTGAATGCTACACCGAAGGTCGTAGTTTCGATTCCCACTCAGGTCAAAACTTTCCTGTAATGACCAGGAACTTTTGATATGTGTGTTTGGGCGTAAATATCTACATAAATATGTATATAATATATATATATATATATAATTTAGGTATATAATTCTGTTGGAGTTCCGAAATTTACTGTGGCAACACTTGACAATTAGACATGACATTTTGTGACAAGTGAGTTTGACGTGAATGGAGATTACAGATTTAAAGTTCTCTTCTAACCTATCGACGGCACCGACAACTTGTGCGCCAACGACTATTGCAATCAAGTGGTAATATTCAGTTATAATTTTACCACCGAATGTCCACAAAAGATAAATTCCAAAAACTACCTCTCAAGTTTTGAAACAATACAGCAGCTGATTTGATCTTGCATATTTCAAGCATTACCCCAACAATTTGTACTACAATACAAACATTTATGTACATTATTAAATAGAGTTCCATTAGATGCAATTTGACTGGCACCTATTCAATTTTCGCTTCCATTTTCTAGCGGGCCTGGTTTAATCGGTCGAATAACACGCTGGCGTACGTCGCTGAATACAGCCAGATATTCCGATAATACTGAAAGCTATTGCAAATGTGATTGCATTCGCTGGTTTTGCTAACCACAATTCCATATAAACATTAACACTGATTTAACAAATTTGGTATTTTGCTTTACGTATACTCTTTGTGGAGGCATTCAAAGCCGTTTTATAATGTGTTAGTAGCAGCGGGCGTGGTGAAGTCAGTCGCAAATACTTTTTTTTGTATTTTATTTGTTTGTACACACACACAATAAGACATGAGAATACATCAATGAGATAATTTGTATAGGACACTTAGAAAAAATCGTTTTTTCAGTAGGCCTGATTCGAAGGCCGTATTTTTTTAGTTTAAGTAAATTCAGATGTAGGAGGCTTTCGCACAAAACGTCGTACGATGATGTCACGACAAAGCCTGACTCGCGCTATTTTTTTTCTGTATCGTTAGCATATAGAGGATGTCCCAGAATGAATGGATAATCCTGGAGGGTCAAATAGTACAGCTGTCGGCCGCTCCAAAAAAAATATTGAAAAATTTCCAATTGGCGCTTAAAACATGAAGTTTTTTAGAAAAAAACACGTTTTTATTTATCTTACTGTACTTTCTTCATATACACCACAACTAAAAATTAATGAAATTTGTTGCGTTTTTCTTGTTATCTCATTCTTCACAGACATCCCTATTAGAAACACAGTCAATTTTATGAGTACCTATTTCAATACGTATTTTTAATACATATAATTCCGAATTCTAACACGAAATTTGATAAAATCATTATTTAGACAATGTTTGAGGGCCTTTGTTGAAAACAAAATGTATGAAAACCCGAGTGACCAACCATTTCAAAAATATGTGCAATTAATAAGGTTTACAAAATGGTGCAATACATAATTGCATCTATTAATAATAATAATAGTTTTTTTACCTGCACGCAAAACAAGACTATAATAATATTATATTCATAATAATAATTGTTTCTTATCTATTCATTATCAGGGTACTTGTATATATAAGTTTCGAATAACAACTGTTGGAGCTCGGCCGCTCCCCAGGCATCACATCTCGCCTGGCAGAAGTCCTTCCCCTTGCTGGAGTAACCGCTGCTCTACCATTAATGACCTCATTCACCCAGAAAAAATAATAATTTTTTTACTAAATTTCACTTAATATTTTTCTTGAAATACTTTCTAACAATGCTCATTAGTGGTACGAGTCCACGATTGTCGATTTTGAATAGACCATCTGTTCTTTACTAGAAAGTTTTTTTACCAATATCACTAAATATTTTTCTTGAAATATTTTCTAACAATGCTCATTAATGGTATGAGTCTACGATTGCCGATTTTGAATAGACCATCTGTTCTTTACTAGAAAGTTTTTTCCTCTAACAAGGACTTAGTGCATTATACTCCTAGTTTGTCTAGGATACTGCGCAAAACTTTTCCTTAACGAGTTGGTTAAAGCATATTTGTCAGAGCACTCTATTACCAACTTTGCTCCTTCGTTCTATTGTCAAAATTTTATTCTTGTTTGAAAATTTCAAGTATTAATACATACTACAGATAAAGACTGCGGTTAAAATTCAAGCGTGAATAAAATTTTTTTTATTAACAGTATTGAAATTGCTAAACTTCTTTGTGTGTACCATTTTGGTTTATACAAAATATTAACTTTCTGCACTCCCTCTCTATGGAAATCTTAACTGTGCAAAATTTCATAGTCCTCCGTCTGAGTAATATTCGTAGCAATGGGTACAAAGTTTGTGCTTCATGTATTAATAAAGTGGTGATAGTAAGACCTTGTGGTTAAGAATTCGGCCTGCTACTGAGGGGGTCGGGTTCGAATCCCAGGTCGCGCACATCTGACTTTTCGGAGTTATGTGCGTTTTAAGCATTTAAATGTCACTCGCTATTACGATGAAGGAAAACATCGTGAGGAAACCTGCATGCCGCAAGTTTGCAGAACTCAAAGGTGTGTGAAGTCTGCCAATCTGCACTTGGCCAGCGTGCTGGAATACAGCCTTAACGTTCTCATTCAGAGAAGAGAAATGTGTTCAATAGTGGGCAGCGATCGGTTGAGATGATGATTAATAATCGTAAATAAAGTATCTAATACCTAGATTAGTATGAGTACTCATGAAATGGTTGAATCTGTCGTCACAAAGAATAATAAACTAAGAATAAGCACCACTTATTTGTTTCAAGTTGTCAAAAACGCATTTTCTGAAAACGATGTCGTGCTTATAATTCTTTGACCCATATTCGTAGTTAACAATTTTCATCGTGATTTTTAAAGCGGTTTTTAGAACTCGATTATTGTAGAGGAATTGGTTGTATTATGGTGATTGTTCTGAATACTAAGATTATACTATAAGATTTTGCGAAATCAACGAGTAATTTATAAATCTTTTAAATGTCATTATTTAAAGGACATATTATTTAGAGATAGGACAGAAATTGAATTCCACTTCAATAACGTTGTTTATTATCATTTCAGTTATCAGGAAAGCAGGTTAAAACTATCTTCCATTTTTTTTTATTTATTTACTAGCTTCCGCCCGTGACTTCGTCCGTGTGGACCGAAAAAATATTAAATTTGACGGTAAAATCTCCATTTACAAATACAAACAATGAAGAACCACTCTACCAATTTTGTGTAAGCTTCACATAAACCATCTACTGAATAGTCCGAACAAAGCCTAAACATTTGGTTTGGATATGTGAGTCTGTTTTTGATTTACAAAAGTTACAGCGAAAAGTGGCATTGATTTATATATATATATAAATGTGTATAGATTTAATTCATGTACCAACTATGTATACATTAAACAGCTATGTTAATATGTTATACATATGTTAATATGTTATACACAAGTTAGGTGTCAATGTAATTACAGGTATATATTACGTGTTTGAGCTAGCAATTGTATAATAACATGGTCTCACAGTACATACACAACTTGGAATTAATTATCTGTAGATTTGGTCATATTAAGCATTGTATAATAAAAAAAATCAAATAAATTGTGACATTACTATAATTAAGGATGTCGAATTAAATTAAAAAAACTTCATTTGTCAATAAGCTAGAGCATTCATTATTTTGTCAGATAAGCGAAACATTTTGTCAAATGTTAAATTTTAACCCTTTTATTGGAATTTTTTAAAATCCTTTCTGAATAACCAGTACAATATGTGATTTTGTTTTAGGTTGAAATTAACTAGCAACCAGACTTTAGTGATAAGATAAGAGTAGATTTTTTACAGAAGTTATCTAAATCTATACTAATAGACGCGTGTTTCGGCGAAATTTTGCAAGTAGTGATATACTCCTATATTGTATGATATGCGACATTTGTCACATTTACTAAAACATTTTTTATAATGAAATATCTTGGACAAGTCAGACGTAGCCGTCTTTTTGACTCAAACAACTGACACATTATGTTTTTCAGTTTCCCTTTTTTATATATTCTTTTTTTCTTTTAATTTTTTGATAATAGTTTCGTAACTGATGTATGAACTTGGTATTTTTTACTGTGAGTTTTTGGTTTCTATGACAAAAAAAAATTGTTTCTAAAACAAACTTACATAGATTTTTCATTACACTCAGAGACAGAACATACGTCCCTGCTTATCAAAGAAAGAATTCCTCTAGATTGGAATCGAACCTCCGGCCTAGAAGTAAGGTTTACTAATCACTAGACCACCAGGCATTGGACATTTTTAAGACAAACCTGCATTCTGGTTCTTCACGGCAAGCGTGGGCCAGTGTGTGGCAAGCTGGCAACGGCGATCCCACCGGTGGTCGTTGAGCGCACAATGGATGAAGTCGCTCTTGGGCATTCATGCAGGAGTCCTCTTTGTTGTCCGTTTTCCTAAAACACAACGAACCAAATGTCAAAAAAATATGACAATAGGTATATATGACTAGTTTTAACTTAGAATGTGAGGGATACAAGCCATAGCCGACCATGCTGGCCAAGTGCGGATTGGGTGACTTCACACACCTTTGAGAACTTTATGAACAACTCTCAGGAGTGCAGGTTTCCTCATGATGTTTGCCTTACCCGTCGCGAATAATAATAAACGCATATTACTTTGAAAATTACAAGGTTCACGCCGCAGGATTTACACCCACGACCTCAAGTTCAAGAGACCAAGGCTCAAACCACTAAGCAGCACAGTTATACTAATCAAACCAAGTTGTCAATATACCGTAAGTTGAGTGGCCATCCATCCATCAACCTTTACATGTCCACTGTTGGACATAGGCCTCTCCTAATATTCATCTCTCTGATCGGTCCTGGGGTCATCAGTCCACGTGATCGGAGGGTGACCTGTGTTTTACGAGACGTGGTCTCTATTTAAGGACCTTTCTTTAAAGATGAGCGTTGTTTTGTATAATTAAGCTTAATTAATTTTTCTTAGCATAAAAAAAGTTCATCTCGGACATAGTAGGAGGGAAAAGCTAGTTACCAATACAATACAAGTACCAAGTTTTTATATATATGCCGGAGAAAATTAATGTATTTATAGTCTGTGACGGACTACGACGTATAGCACTTGACGTTACCAGAGGTCAATATCGCTTGGACGTATAACTAGTGACAGCTGACAGAGTAGAGTTGACAGGAGATGTCAAAATTGACCGTGTATGGAGGATCGAGGATCTAAATTATGTTTTCATTCTTGAAAAGTTTTTGAATGTTTTCTCAGAGTCCGCTCGTCACAGTTCTTCGTCGCGTTTCACAGATGCCCATGATAGATGCGAAGTTCATCTTGACTCGATTTATAGATGTTATTGAAAGAAATATGTCACATTTATATAAACCGAATGTGTAGAGTGATTTAAAAATACAAGTTTAAAATGCTATCGTTTTCAATAAAACGGACGTGAATTTTATCTCAATAGCTTTTAAAATGAAAGAGCGCTTCTTTTAATTCATGCCAATTCGATTTGAAATTGGAATGCTGATCAGCAGTTTAAAGTTTTATTACGGATTAATATTAAAAGTATGTATCTTTTCCTATCCTACTAGTGTTAAAATGCGAAAGTTTGCGACGATGGATGGAAGATGGAACCATTTGGCTGTCATGCTCTCATCTAAATATATATAAAACTCAAAGACTGACTGACATCTATTAACGCATAGCCCAAACCACTAGAGGGATCGGGCTGAAATTTGGCATGCAGGTAGATGTTATAACATAGGCATCCGCCAAGTAAGGATTTTGACAAATTCTACCAACAAGGGGATAAAATAGGGGATAACAGTTGTATGAAACCTTGTCAATTTTAAACCGATCGGGCTAAAACTTTGTATGCATATAACTACTATGACGTAGGCATCCCCTAAGAAATGATTTTGATAAAATTTCAACCCATAATGAATAATAATACTTCTTAACGCGAGCGAGGCCGCGAGCAAAAGCTTGTTATTCCATAAATGTGTGTGTAAATCCGCCTCGGCCGGGAACTGAACCCGCGACCTCTCACTCTAGCTTAACTAAACTACAGGGTGCTCAAATTCTCGACAATCGTATTGCCTATTAAAAAATATTGTGTTACTATTAAGAAACTTACTTGCAAAGGCAGAAAGCAATTTCGGTGTTCCAGTGAACACCTGGTTTCGTGTAGAACCCTCGGAGAGCAGTCATGCATCCTTCACGGTCGCAATCGCTGGTGTGACACTTCTGCAGGACAGGAGTCAGGGAGGCTACACACTCTTTATCCTTGATACAAGTGTCCAGAGCCACGTGGCAGGTAGATTGAAGAGCCACCTTCTCATCATCTGGTTTACCATTTTCCTTGCCAATCCGTTCTGTTGGTTTGTTAATGTTATGTGTTAAATTGTGTTCATGCATGGTAGATGCTGTGTTATTTTTTTTGCTAGTGAAAACTATTTTTAATATAATAAATGTTAACATATGATAAATGTTAACATATTGATTTGTTAAACTATGGTGGTTTTTATTGTTAACTTAATTACGAGTTTAAGGCTAAACATATGTATATAGATAGTCTAGACTCGGTAGAAAGAAATATCATTGATAATATGATTCCGTTACTCTTAACATAATATTTTATATATATATATATATATATATATTACACTGTTAATTGTTAAAACGAATTCTTGTTAAAATAAACACAAAAAATGTGCTATGCCTGATTTAGTGTATCCTCTACATAATAGGGTGGTTTTTTGTGGTAACACCAATTGAGTCAATCCTGAAAAACCTTAAGAAATGGCAAATATTTATAATATTTTAAATATCGTTATCATAGAAAACACATGTAACGTTAATGAGTATTTTAAGACTGTATTTATTAGATTTCCGTAGTTTTAACAATAAAGTAATTATGCATTATTACAACAATTCTTTTTTAAAAGTATATTGTGTCGTTTTATAAAATAATACGAAATTGAATGGAATATTTTGAAGTTTGACTTATTATTTCCGTGTTAAAACTCTCTTTCATTTGTTATGAAAGCTTCCAGTTGTTTATTTCTTTTAACGAGTGTGCGATTTTCATTTTCAGTCATTGAAAGTTTGAAAGACTTTTTAAGCATATTTATTTTCAATTACAACAGAAATTGTGATGAATTATGTAGCATCCTTGAACAAAGTTGTCTTCCTCGGAAATTCCTTATTTGTTATGTTGTATATATAACTTCTATTAGATATATCATCGTATTTTATAATAATACATCTAAAACAATTACGTAAATCGTAAATATAATATTTTATGTTGAAAAATAAACATATAAATAAAATAACATAAATGTAAATTACATAACATAAGTGGGAAGTGTTAAATATGATAATAAAATGTGTGAATATAATAATAAATAATGCTCATGCCAAAACAGGTATGATCCAGATGTGATTATGAAAATACGTACTCGTACACAATTTTACTGTGAGAATATTAAAAATCTGTGTTGTATAAAGATAATTATGAATATTGCCAATGAGTATCCCGTGATAAGATATGAACATGATAAAAACACAAGCATACTCGTACATGCGGTTAAGACAAACGTTTCTGCTCATCGATAAACCACAAATTGTCGAAGTGAAGCTACTGTACTGTGAATAGACATCATTTAATGGAAAAATTATAGATTATATTCTGACATCGATTGGTGACTTACCGTTTGTAAATGGCAAGATTCCATTAAACAATTTCTCTGTCGCTACCTTCGGGGACTAGTGAGATCGGATAACAAATCATGGCGGATGAATCTCTGAATCTTTAGCGAAAATTGCAAAGCTTCGCAAAGATTTACGTGTTTAAGCGCCTTTGCTAAATCGCTTCCTCAGAACTAATATTTCTACGATTTTACTGTGGATCACGGGGTTAAGAGAAGCAGTCTCAAGGGCTCTAAAGCGTTTCTAACAGAAACCCCTCTAACCTCTTACTACGCAAAGCTTTACTCGTGTTTGTCTTTCTATTATATATTTAGGTCTCTTTAGATTCGCTACTAGACTATTTGGAATCTGTGGGAACTCTAAGTTACTAGTGTCTGAAAATTGGGATCAAAATAAAAGGTAAAATGGATGAGGCATGAGCACTCGAAATACATACATCATCAGGTGCTAAGTTAAACAAATCAACCCGTGTTGTCGATGGTATTGTACACGATCCTTCTAGAACTGTACAATGAAAAGCTGAGGGGTGAGTGTACTTACGATATCTATGGTTAATTCAATAATTGTACAGTTTGTTAATGTGTACCTAACGATCGTTTGTAACACCTAAATTTAGTAACATCGTCAACTAATCTCCTTATTCTATTTGATACTTGAAACTCTAGATGGAGTCGATATGTGTTTCGATTGGTTAAATTTAATTAGAGATTAGTGAACGTACAGATATAGCAATACATACGGTTCTCGTCAATGTATCCGGGTCCGTAGACAATCTTGGTGGCATAGAGTGGGTTCTCGCTTCCTCCCGGCTCATGGTTCCAGCGATGATAATCATGGCCATGCGGTTTGTAGTGCGGGCTCGCATAGCGGTGGACGTGGGTCATTACTTTGTCCGGTTCGATAAAGTTGCCGTCTTGTGTTATCGACATACCGCCGATCCATGTCGTCACTCCGGTCGCATTCCGATTGGCGTTCCGTCCGTCTGACATCAGCTTTACTGGAATTGCATCCATCGTATCGCTTAGGTGAAGAACTCGACCACCGAGCCATAGCGCGATGGGACTCCGGTTATAACAACAGAGACGATCGCGCAGGGTCGGTACAGCACATCGATACAAAAAACAATCACCCGACTAACGACAAATTTAAAAACGACAAATCAAACAACAACGATCGACAAAAGTACGACATTTAACTGGCAAAGTAATTTTTGCGATTCGGACTATTCAACAGAACTGAACCGGATTTTTTAAATTATATTAGCAAAGCCTTCTTTGAATGGCAGTCCCGCTCGAACTATTTCATCAAAGCCAAGTCTATGCCGCGCAGTAACCATAGAGATCGTAGAAATAGGAGATGCAGAAAGAAAGCATGCAACGTGCAATAAACATAAAGTAGGAACCACTTGAGACGTTCATAGACTTACTTCTGCGATAGAAATTCTTAGAGGTTTCTATGAACGTCTTTAATGGTCTATAATATAAGGAAAAAGGAGCTGCAGAAAAGGCATGCGAATATAAAGTAGGAGCGAAAATATTGATCGGTTTTAATGTTAATAATGCTTGAGACAATTGTGGGACTAATCTAGTAATGACATTTATTATGATGGAAACTACCTATAATTGTATCTATCTAAAATAGACTCAAAACGTGAGTGATAAATTCTACTCTATAGAAAATTTGTACAAATATTTCAGTACGTAATAATACACTTGAAAAACAATAACAAATAGACAAATAGCTTATTTGAAATACCTGAATATCGAGTTTGTTTCAATGCAAATAAATTAGAAACATTTTATTATAAATACAAATACGAGTATATTTAACAAATTACTAATAAATTATTTTATATTTTGTATCTATAGTGCAAATTATGCATGTAAAATGGTTAAGTACTGACAATAGCTTATGACACAACGACTTAAATATTTTATCACAAGTTCTTTTGAGTACACAAGTGACCAATTCCAATAACCATAGAAGACATGAGCCGATAACTGAGACTTCGTTAAAGTCGTCATTGTAAGCCGCGCTCCTACCTTACGAAGCTTTAGCTGAAGCGTGCAGTGCTAGAGGCGACGGAATCCGATAGACACATAGAGAGAACAAGAGGGTGCGGCGACGGCTCACCGTGGCGGGGTCGAGGGGGGCGCGGGGAGAGGAGAGCCGCGCGGAGAAAGCTGGCGGCGGCGGCGCGTGTCATCAGCCTCGTGCCATTCTCGGTGAGGAGCAGGATGGTACCATCGGGCGCGGCGTAGCGGGTGAGGGGAGGGGCGCGCGGGGCCGGACGCCGGGGCTCGAACAGCGCGCGAATCGCCGGTGGACATTCGCCCCACGCCGCCGCTGCCCCACAACCACGTTACCAACAACCAGTACCCGCCCCGTGCCGAGCCGCACTAACGGAACACCCTTAACGGACTCTTAACTTCCTGGTACCAGTAGATTGAACTGCTACTGCGACTGAGAATCTTCAACCCAAAACCTTTGGATAATGTAAGTCCAGAGCAGAATAGCATGAATATTATTCTGTCTCTTAGCCTGATAAAAAAGAGTTTACCTATCCATGATCACAATTTTTGGTTAGCTACCAACGGTGATCTTCAAAGTCCCTTGAAAGTATTCCTTTGAAAACGAGGTAGACACGATAATAAGGGTTATATTCGCCGCCCCATCGACCATGCTCTATCAGCTGTCGCAGATCATCACCGAAGGCCGAAGGTGTCGGAAGCCAAGAGTTGAGGTAACTGCGGGCATTTGTACGGTGTGTGAGGTCAGGAGTACTCTAAAAAGAAGCTTAGTGTCCAGTGAAACATAAAGGTAAACAGCCTTGTGTGGTAAAGTAGTGAACTAAGTAAATCCTAAGGCCTAGGCATCTAATCGGTGTAAAAATAAAAAAGGCACGAATAATAAATTAAAATGAAAACAAAAAGTTTACGAAACAGAACTAATTTAACACGTTGATGGCTATTTAGAAGAGTCTAATACTCCTGAGAAGCGTTTTATAGTGAAGTGTTGCTGTTTTGATTATTATTTCACGACATAGCTTAAATTGAACGCGTTGTATTTTGTTGCTTAGTTTATTTTATGATTAGTCTTAATATGTTGAATAAAATAACATGAAATGATTACATCTAAGTGTTTATACAGTATGGTGTCCTACAAGGTAGAATGTTGGGGAACAATGTGTTCTTTATCACCTCTATTACACATACTGTTCGTGTTACACCAAGTTACGCGTGTACCTATGCATTGCAATTTAAACACTTAAAGCTATCGCTATATATTTTTCATTAACATAATTGCGGGTTTTGAGTGAGAAGTTTTACTAACAAATTGATTAAGTTACGGACTAATTCGTTTTAACTGTGAACGTGTTTTAACAGTCATTTAATTTAAATGCTTAATTAAGGTTTTATTTAATTCCTTACATTTTGTAATGTACAGCATACACTTAAAAATATTATAGTTATGCTTGTTACCCCACCTTTATTCGTCGAAAGCGGAAAAATATTTTTTTTTCATCACTTTCAATAGCGTTTGCTTTCTCAAATTTCGTCAGAAAGGCGTCATTTAATACACCTCACTCTATGTGCATTTTAAAAGGTATTTTTGAGCGCAAGTCCGGTTATTTTTCCCGGGTCTCGTGAGTTAGAGAAGTAATTTGAACAGTTGTGAGTTCCCACGGGTTGAAAGCGAGCCAGCTCGATGAAACCCATTGTGTAAAAATGTTCTATGTTGTAACTTGTGTTGTCCCTTTTGTAGAACGGGCTTACTTGGTACTGTAAGTCACAAATAATGGTAAAAATTGCTTCAGCTCTTCTGTGTTTCGGAGGGCACGATAAGCTGCTGGTGCCGGTTGATAACATTATAGCAATAGTAAGCTGTTCCGAGCTCAAGAATCCCCTAACTTGCAATTCTAATCGAAATTGGTAGCAGAGTTTTGCAGAATTCGATTACATACATATTTGTAGGTATAATACAAGATCTGGTCGTATAACTCTAATAAGGTTACTTAGAATATTCATTTTTATTTCAATCATTATCATTTGGTACTTTTTGGGTGTCAGTAAAGGACATTGTGTATTCTTTGCACACTCGTCATCCTAGACTATAATATATTTGTATAAAGAAATCTCAAAGAAGAGCATTATAATATTGGATATAAAACTAGGTCAAATAATTCCTTCGTAAAATCTTCGGTATAAACGTAATTTCTTTCGTTCAAGGTACGTTCCCTACACCATTTATTGGTCTTTACCAATCAGCAAAATAGACTTGCTTTTATATATTACGCATTACTATTGCTCTCAGAATTTCTATTAGCATAATCACGGTGAACGAAAAACGAAGAAAGTCCGTGTCAAAGTAGAAAAGAAATCTTCAAAAAGGTTTACTTCTGCGGGAGCCGACCTCAAAGTGCCCTTAACACAAAGGCTTGTCGGTTGAATAGATTTCCTTTCTTTTGTTTCTAGACTGTATCGACACTCGACTTTTAAATTTATATTCGATTGATGTTACTTATGAGATCTGGGATACTAGTGACCTTTTCATTGGAAAAAGTTATCAGAATTGTGATCAGGGATACTAGGAACCTTCTCGGAGTATTTAAAACGAGATCTGGGATTTTGGCCACTTTTTGGAAGCCTTGGAAAAAGTTATCTGGATTGAGATTAGGGACTCTTTTCGCAGTCATAGAAAAAACAATTCTGAATGAGATCTGGAATTCTAGTATTCTTTTAGGAGTCGTGGAAAAAGTTATCTGAATGTATAATGAGGCCATTAATTTCGGTAACTGTGAATTAGTTCAAGAGACGTTGAGGAATCGGGAAGTACGTTTTGAATAATGATTTAATCTCGAGGCCTAAAATTGCGGTTACAATAATTGTCCAATTAATTATTTGATTTATATTATTTAAAGTACCTTGCGACTGATATTTGTGTTTATCTGACCAACTCACGAAAAATATGAATACTTAATAAATTATATATCAGCCTATGTTGTTGTCAAACAGCAGTCGTTGAACCTCATCGGGAGGCCTTTGGGTGGTTTAAAATTTTTTGATACTTTAGTTGGTCCCAAAGTACTACCTAAATCCGCAATGAAGCGTCAAGGTAAAACGTTGTCTCGGCCCTCTCCACAAGAATTAGTCCTGGTTGTAAGTCATTTATAAGCTAAAGTCGTGATGTCATTAGGTAAAAGCCACTACATAGTATAACGTGGTTATCGCTTTACTTACATAACACGAAGAGTCTATACGTTCGAGAATATTGTTCTTATTTATATTATTTATTTATATTTATTCTTGCCGATAACTTCCGATAGTTTGCCCCAAATATTTGTCACGTGGTAATTGGAGTGTGGAAATCTCCCCCAGCAGACAAAGAAATGATTTGGGAACTGAAATTTGTTGTGTGCAAATGTTAGAATAGCGGAATTGAGGGCCTTCGTTCCCACTGCAAATACAGTCCGTTTGCTCGTTTAGGATATGGAAATGACGGAAAAAGTCGCAAAGGCATTTTATTTTCACCTTTTGTGCCTTACTTTGATACTGTCAGATACTGTAACATGATTCAGTATCCGAGGTACGATAGTTGATGATGTTTCATGGTTTCAGTAGATGATGTTTCATGGTTTCAGTAGATGATGTTTCATGGTTTCAGTAGATGATGTTTCATAGTTTCAATAGATGATGTTTCATGGTTTTAAATCGTCAGCAAGGGTTTCTACGGCCTGGAGCATATTCAGTGCTGATTGGTTAAGGGGATTCTGGTCAACGAAAATGTCTGTAGATCTTAAACCATTTTATTTATAGAAAACCCATTGGAAATTTTATTTATAGAAAACCCATTGGATACCTTTGCTTTGACAAAAAACAACGCGAAATGGTGATGACATCTCCGCAAGTGGTTATAAGTAAATGAAAATATCGTCCAAATTAAAAATAAAACAGCATAATAAAAAAATATGAACTAGTTTGGTCACATAGTTCACAATTGACCCGAGACTAATAATACGTCAGAAGTAATCACAGAAAGGCATATCCGAAAAACAGAAAAAATTCGCAGCGGAAAAGATGGCCGCCCATCAATCTAACAGCAAACATAGTTCGTTTCCTCTCACAGGTTATGGAAATAACGAAAAGCGATTGCAGTGTTCGGAAACTTGATTTTGGTGTGACGTCCCTTTTATATTCCAGTGCCAATTCCATTTCTGATTTAGTACTATTTTAAGTTTTTGTTTTTAGGATTTTGACCGTAAAGAATGTCAATGAGACGACTTAATAATTAATAAATATCTTTGGACAACTCACACACGGCCATGTGACCTCAAACTAAGCGTTGGCTTGTACTATAGTGATCAGACAGCTGATAAATATAAATATATACTTATATAAATATTTACACCCAGCCACACAAAACAAACATTCCTGCTCATCACAGAATAGTTTGACCTGGTTGGGAATCGAACCCACGACGTTCGGTGTAGTCAGGTTAACTAACCACAAGACCAACCAGCCTGTCTTAAGCTCTATACTGCCCGTCCGTCAGAGCTTTAAGTGTTTTTTGAAGATACTTATAATGGATCCCACCTGATGATAAGTGGATTGCCACTTATGTTAAATATGATGGGCACACTAACTTAGTAGCCTATTCACTTCAACATACATAATTATTACAAACGTCTGACCCACACGATATAAAGCCGAATTCACTCGACTAGTCACAAACGAGACTAACTTATAATAAATATATGTATGGAATTCAGATACTCACGAATCTTTCAATTTAAAATAAAGAAATCAACATACGTCATATATCATTATGTATTAGAATAACTGTTATAACAATAGAGAAGTGACAGCCTAACGGTTTGAACGTGGACTCGGAAACAAGAGGTTCTGGGTTCAAACCCTGCGTGCATCTCTAATTAACAAAAAGTTATGTGCGTATTACTCTTAATTATAATTCGGTAAAGGAAAACATGTTTAGTAAAGAAAAACTTTAACGATTCCGTAGGCTTTAGTGTTCTTTCTTCATTTGATGGCCCACTACTGAGCATTGGTCTCTTCTCAAGCTGAGGAAGCCTAGAGCGGAGTGTGCTCACACCAATAGGGACTGGAGTTGGGGTTAGTGAACCACGTGTCAGAAGTTTTTAAGCCGCCCAAACACCTCCAACATAGCTTAACGATTGAAATTTAACGATATCAACCGGGACCGACGGCTTTACGTGCCTTCCGAAGTACGGAAACGTTCATGAATTTTATACCACTAGCGGTCACCCATCTTGCTACCGACCGCGCCCGCTGTTGCTTATCTTCTTCGATCGCTTCCAATCGAAGCCGCCAGGGTTGGGACACCTCGAAAAGAGGATTAGGCGTATGTACCACAGTTACCTGTGGAACGTCATCAGGGGCGCTGGCGTACAGTCGCTGGAATTCTTGTATTATAACTGACATCGTCCTCATGTTTTCGAAAATGAAATGATACTAGTTAATTAAATTGGTGTCGACTTTCTTCAGTTTCATTCACCAACTCTACATATGTACGTCGATGATAAAGTAGCTATTGGGTATATTTTAATAAGGAGCTTTCTGGCAAAAATCTATTCACGCATTTAAAATATACATACAGTTGACCAAGAGTCAAGAAACACAGTTCAATGTTTTCTTTCTTATTATCTGAACATGTTTTCTTCTTTTCTCACCGAACTTGTAAAGCAAATAGCCTATCGTGTTGCTAGCACTACAAGCCAGTACTGAAAAAGCGGGACCTTTTCGGAGAAAACTATTGCGATAATTATACCTACGTATTATTCATTGGTATTTAACTACATTCTATTTTTTTCCTCCGAAGAAATAAAAAAGTTTTTTTTATTTCTTTACGGTTTTTTTTTTGAGGTTTTATCTATTTTCTTCACTCCCGTCAACACGACCGGGATAGAGTCATGAAATATTGTCTCTTAAGAGTTACGTCCTTATTGTTTTCCTTCATCGATATTCAGATTTAAATAGTCATTAACTACGAACTGAAAAGAATGTTTTACAATATACAAACTGGAAAAATTTGAGTGTCAAAAATTCTTTTCTAATCCTGGACTAGGTGTACTTCACTAGTATATTGTTTGGTGGTATTAAAGTATTTTTTTATGAGATAAGCAGACAGGTCACCTGATGGTAAGTGGTCACCGCCGCATATGCTTTAATAGCACCAGACTGGGGTGTTACTAACGCGTTGCCTGCCAGGAAGAGAGTAATATCTGCACGCAGGAAAGAGAAAGAACTAAGGGAAGCGGTATATTGCCAAACCAACTGGGATCAATAACGACAGCAACTGACCCCAGATACACCAACATATCACTTTAGGACGGGAGACAGAAGAAGAATGGAAGGTGATGGATGAAGGACGGGAGAAAAGAGGAGAACTGGCTCTCAATTCTATTTTATTGCTCCAAATAAACCATTTTGCTTTCTTTCTTTACTTTCATAGCTATTTTTTTATTCCCGTCAACACGACCGGGATAGGGTCAGCAAAATATTGTCTCTAAGCAACTTCATAACATTTGTTAGTTCAATGTCATCGCAAAGAGACCGATTACTACAACGTAAATACAAACATATTACATTGTAATAAGATCGTATTTGCTGTACACTGACCGTGTCGAAGGATGGACGCCGGTTTAACAATCGATATGTCCACGTCACTCGAAACCATGTTGGAGTACACTTGACATTGGTTCCTCAACATTACAACTCACTCGTCTCTGTTGAGAAAATTAAATCAGCTTTCCTTTTAACATTTTTAACCCACTGCTGGGCACCGTCTCTGCTCATAACTAAGGAGGCAATGGTGTCACACTGCTCCGAAGTACGATACACTTATTTTTGCCACTAGCGGTCACCTATCCTCCTACCGACCGCGCCTGCTGTTGCTTAATTTTTTCCATCGCTTACAATCGAAACAAGCCCAATGAACGATTCAACCAGAGAGTACCAGAAAAGAAATGAGAAATGAATAAATATGAATATTCACAATGATCAAGAAAATTCAACTGTTCTAGGATCAGAGAATTTAAATTTAATCTTTTAAATTGAACTCTGTCTCGAAATAAATAACTCTCAACAGTCATAGTTCGGCGGAGTTTTAAATATTTGGTTAGAGGATGAATAACAAATTAAATCCGCAGAAAGGTTTCAACTCGGTGAATTTTTCACGAAAGTTTTAGTGCTTTTATAATGTCATATTGTTTTCGTGGTAGTGAAGTTAATTAGATTTTCGAATTTTTCCGAGTATACTCTAGTTGTTTGCGATGAAAGAAGAGACGTTTACTTTAGGGAAGTGGTCGGCAATTCGCGGTCCTCGGGCTGCATGCGGACTATATTCCATTACGGACCATATTCCATTACGGACCGTATTCCATGGAGTCAGTGTGGGCCGTATTCCGTAATTACACGATGCGTTGGTGATGTTTCCGATGACGATACATAAAATGCGGCCCGCACCAAAACCTTTATAACATTTGTAGCCCTCAAATAACAAGGTTGCCGACCCCTGCTTTAGGAGGTCGGGTGTAAAGGGTATAGTGGACCAGTAACCTAATTAGCGCAGTTGGTCGTCAGAAATCTCACGTTCGTAAACAGGTACACGAGTCCCGAGTATCTCTTGCAATACTTTCTTTTTGTCCGTTTCTTTCAACGTGATTAAATTCCTGGCGACTTGCGTCCATGGTAATTGTTTTATTCATAAAGGTAAAATGGAGTTTATGCCGACAACCTGTAGGAATTCCATGAATACAAAGCGTTTCACTTGGATATACGTTATTGCAGTTTTTTACTTCTTAAAAGTATTAGTTAAAGAACTCTCCACCTAGTCCAAATAATGTGGTTGATAAATGAACGCTTTTCGAGATTTAAGGTTCATTTTTGTATAAATTCTTCCTTAATATAAAATCTTTATAGTTTATGTTCACAGTGGTTTCAAATTCCGTCTGAATTACCACCTAAAAACACTGTACTTCAATTAGAATTCAGTACAAAATCGGAAATATATTGTAAATTACAGTTAACTGTATTTTTTCAACGCTTACGCACTTTCACCCCCTGTTAATCCTATTGTATACCTTCGATCAATAATGCAATGAGATGACGGGTCAGCGACACATGTCTCGACACATATGACCTCATTTGAAATGAAGGCTGGTGTTTGATTTGATCGTTTCAAATGCCAAGAAATAAACACGTTCCACAACCACACGTGTATTATTTATTGAAACCAACTAGGTACAAGGAGTATAATTAGGTTGAATGAAGTTGAAAGTAAATTCTAATACTATATATTTACAAGTACTTCTTAGTCAAAGTCTAAGTGAAAATACATTTATTCACATAGGTATTAAAAATACACTTATGAACGTCGATTTTTTAATCTACTACCGTTTCCGAATGGTGCTATTTTGTTGTTGGTATTTTAATGAATATGTTTATACTGATGTGGACAGTATTTTAAATTTTATTTTTATGGGAGGCGACATCTACCATGTTCTTGATCAAAGCTGTACGCAGGTAACAAATATAACAACTCAGAACAAACATGAATCCATAAACTACAGCTTACCACAGCCGGGAATAGGCCGCAACCCAATCATAGGCCGTTCGACGTAAGATTGGCAAGATAGCGTTGGAAAGCGGATCAAAAAAATAAATTAAAAAAAAAAAAAAAAACTGAAGCTCCAAATGAACGAAAATAAGATATATTCGTTATAATATCTTTACTAGTACCCTAAGTGGACTACCAACAAACCTTACCGCTTTTAAAGCCCTTTACCGTTCACATAACTGTTATTGCTATAATGATGTAAGTAACAAACGATCTGAGAACCGGGCACCATAAAACGTGCTATGCTCCATCATCCAGCCGCAGGAGAACGTCATTCCTATCCCGAATAAGTATTAATGGCTCGTACAAACGTGTTGGGTTACAAAAGGCGAGTTTATTTCTATGCTTGAGAGAGATATTCGATTACATCCTTGAACGTTTCTAATTTCCTGGTCCTCGTATGTGGTTAACGCAATTTCCGAGACTACATGTGACGGTACCTGGGGACGCTCTCACTCCCACACCATTATCGTAAAATCAAATAAAGACTTTCACCTACTACTACTCGGTTAGATAGTATAGCATTATTATTTCAACGGTTGAAAGTGGAATCCGATCTTGTACTTATTGATTTCAAGTAAAAGTATCGTTTCAGTGTCTTTTTGAAGTGAAACGTTTTTAGAATTAGACTTGGAAGCTCAGAACGAAATGCTCACGGCTTATGTAGTATCTTTTTTACTATGTGTGGACACACACAGGCATATTTGTGTGTGATAATAAGCGTACATATTTGTACAACTCATTCATTGTATTTGCTGTAACTTAAAATAAAATAAAGACTCTTAAACTTGTCAGCCCAAACATAATATCTATCCGTAACATATATCTTTTTAAATTGAAATAATTTATTTCATATTTAATACAAGTGAAAAGTCCAATACTACGCGATTTTAATTGGGTGCACTGACTTAATAACTATTTTAAAGTATCTCCTTTTTTAAGATTCCTACGTTTTAACCCGTGTCTTCCGCAGCCACGAAGGGTTGAATCGAGCCAAACTCAATCGAGGCACTCCTCTCACGGCCCTCCAAGAATTCGTCCCCATTTATCATTACCTTCATTTATTTTTGCGCCTCAGAGATATGATTTATCACGCGGCTACCGTAGGTTTGTTTTTGCGCGA
>DWJZ01002149.1:0-20360 GCA_018249125.1 Asbolis capucinus
TGTCAGCATGGGATTGGGGATTTTATTCTAAGCCGCCCCAATACGGCAAGAAAAGCACCACGAGTGAGATGTTTGGTCAATATAAGTGAAGATCGGGCATCATCATCTCCTGCTCGGGCCTCCTCTCAAGCGTGACCAGTGAGGATTGACAAACTTCACGCGTCTTTGAGAACTATATGGAGAACTCTAGAAATACGCTCAAGACTGAACGTTATTCCCTCCAGTTCGAGTCCAACATTCAAAGCAGTAACAAAACTGCTTTAACTTTCCTCATATGATGAATAGCATGAATATGTACCAAATATCACATCTTGAGACATTTGGACTTGTGGTATAGACCACGTTAATGCGCTTTACCATCTAAGACTGCGTCGCTACTTACCATCAGGTGGGATTGCAGTCAAGCATTAACTTATAATATGTCAAAAAACACTATGTACGAAGGAAGGCTAAAGGATAATATTCGATAAGCGTATTAATATTATAATGTTTTTTTTTCTTCGCTTAAGAATCATTACCTCAATTTTCGCAGAGCTTAAAAATTTTTCATTAAGTATAGTGCGATTAGTATACATAAAAAACCTAAACCACATACATACTTCGCTTCGGCAAATCATTATTTTAGTGTAAATGGTAAATTTGACTTGTAAATAGATAAATATATTTTTGGTTACGCTACTTTATTTTTTATTGAATAGAGAGCACAGGCAAAATATTCTCAAAATAATTTTTACGACGTCTATCGATTTGTTAAATACCATTAATAGGAGTATAAAAGACTGGATAACTGAGATATTTATTTAGATATTATTATTAAAATGAATTTATTCGCACTGGCTCTTAGTAACTATTATTATCAATTAATACGCATATTTAAGTATTAGATACTGCCCTCATTTCAGCAAAGCCCCCTATAGTAAATCACTTCAAATTGATAGTTAAAATTGCAGCCAACTTTAAGTTTTTTTAGAAATATGCCGCCACAAACGCACAGACCAAATAACATTACAGCTCAGGATACAGAATTAAATTCTAAGATTTTTTTTCTCTGATCTGTTAAGTTATTATAATAAAGAATTACTTTATATTAAATAATCACGATATAAGTAACGTGTTTTAAGTGAGCCGGATTATTGTAAGCCGTGTATTGCATTGCGATTATTAATATAATTCGTAGCTTAATTTTGACGAGTACTTAGTGCGACAAATAGAGAATAAAGTGTTATAAAATTGTATTAGAATTAGCCGGAAACAGTTCGAAAGCGTACATATACGTTATATAAAATATATACTAAGTATATGGATGATATATTTCTGAGCACACAACAATAATCGATTATTAAATGATCCATTTGCTCATATGAATTACTAAGTTATGCTATGTTTTAAATGAATTACCATAGACTCCATTTTGCCATGTCAGAGTTACAAAATTTAACTCCGAAATATGACATTTTATATTTGAGTTTGGATTTGAAGTTCTACTGAAAATATTTTTTTTTTACTGTCTTTACAGTTACAAAATCGACTTTGTACCTTTGTACAATGTCGATTTAAATTCACTTCTGAACATAATTTTGAAATAACACACAATATTTTGCAAAAAGTATTTTTTTATTTCGCTAGCTGCCGCTTCACTGAACAAAGCATTTTTATATAAGAAAACATCTACAATTATATAATAACCTCTAGAATCTAATTACAATAATATTTTGGTGATACCAACCGGATCCTTTATGTCACAAACTTCAAAAAAGAAAAAAAAATCAAATGAAACAGCTCTAACCACAACAAGAAAAATTCAACATACATACTTGTAACAAGTTCACACAATAACAGTTCTACTCAAAATCCACAAAATCAAGTAAACGTTACTAAAATAGATCCACGACAACAATTTGTTTATATATTAAACTCTATCAACAATCATCCGCCGAAAATATACTTAACAATTTGTAAATGTTCATGATTCTAACAACTAACATATATGTATGTATATAATATGTTATGCTATATGCATCAAAATATTTTTCTATTTAGTGTAAATACTTATCCATTAGAACCATGTACATATTCTAAAGCGATTTAACATAGTTATTGCTGTAAATAAGTGCACATTATTGCTATGCATTTTAATTATATTTAACATTATATGTAGGAAATAATATACAATTTATTGAAAAGGCATTTTTTACTACAATTGGCTTTTTAGTAGTTTTAAGACTATTTATTATCAGTCGTCGTATATCTTTTTATATGATTTTAAACACGTGTTTTGATAAGTCTGTGGAGGGTAGTGTCACAATGACAGTGAATATTGTCTATGGTAAATTGGGTGCGAACGATTTCAAATTGCGTCGCCATTTTCGCCCTCTAAAGCTTTATCTACATACTATATCACTAAGCATTATTGCATATAAGTTAACCACACCAAAATTAGTCGTAGATGTAGCAAGCGTATTTCAACCACATTTTTGTAGAAAAGGCACGACAACAGTGATTTGTAGAAATTAATTGATTAAGGCATTGTTAATTAAATATCAATGTTAAAAAATACAACTCAGTAAGAATAAAAACATAAAATACAATATTGCGTTGTATTAGAAAAAACTTTAAATGACATCAAGATTTCGTTAAACATACTTTAAATTAACGTACTACGAATACAAAGTGGAGACGTTATAATTATTGTCGTGTTTTGGAAAGAAATATTGTATATATGGTGTTTATCGTCTATTGGGTACGATTTTATCGTCTGTGCTCACACCCACCCCATCTTTGTTCATCTGTGCTCACAACTCGTGCCGTTTTCTACAAATTTTATTTCATAAGGAGAATTTTGAAAGATCTTTCAATACGCCTATTCACCATATAAAACTCGGCTCGATTCTCAAGTTGGAGTACTGTGCGATGACGTAATAGCTGAGTATTACGTATGATTATCATATGTTTCTTGTACTGTATGAGTCAAATACACTGGAATGTTATGAGGATAACGACTTGATCTTGGTTCAGACACTATTTTCTGGATTTTGTTAGAACTTTTTTCATGTTAACGTTCGGTTCAATTGTACGAGACGAACTTTCACGTTATGCAAGTCACAACTTGCGTTTCGTTCTTAACTTTCAGGATCTATTCTTTATTCGATGATCTGAAACATAACAAAATACATAAATTACAAATAGAAATAACGTAAATATTACACTTATTTATGATTTTAGTTAAGGAATAGTACCAAAATGTTTCCGTGGACACGATCTCCCTGCTATCTACCAGTTACCGCAATTGAGAATTTTTGTAGAACTAAAAGTTGGGCATCTCATTCAAATGAAACTTCTCACGAAACATTTTCTTGACAGTTAACATTTCGAAAAAGTATACCAGAGGATCCCGGACTATAGTTTAGATTAAGATTAAGTTAATTTATTCAACAAAAGATTTACATTCACAGTTTTATCATTACAGAGTAATATAATATTATTGTTATAAAGTTAACTGTTAGTCTTTTTTTTAAATAATTATTAAGTGAATTGATCGTTTGATAGAAATTATTGAAGACTCATATTACAATGTCTTTGTAATTTAAAAAAGTTATAATATTCTTCTCAATGTGTATACTTACTATTTCTTGGCAAGACAACAGCCTGATCATCGGGAATGGTGCAGCAATACAGACTATTGTGGAACATGTACTGGATAGTGAGGTGTTTGTCTTCACCAACAGACGGATCGAAGAAACCGGGCAGTTCAGACTGAAATTAAAATACATTTTATATAGATCTGTATATTTGACTACGAACTGGTACACAAGTAAATATTGGTACCCAACTAGAAATTGCTACCTGACTAAGTGCTGGTACCCGACTAGAAGTGCTGGTACCCAACGCTCAGTGTGCCTAGCTAGACAGCCATGACAAAATTATAAAAAGACTAGTAATTATATTAATAACTTAATTAATGAATAATAACACTAAAAAAACTCGCCAGGCCTAAACAAAGTGTTTGTGAAAAAGATCTTTTTAAATTGTGTAAAAAAATTTTAACTTGGATGCCTCCAAGTCGGTTATCCTGTATATACAAAGCAATTAATCAAAATAACGTATCATTGCATCTGTTTGTGGAGTAATCATTGTTAGTATATATCACGCCGGACAATCACAATTTTAATAGAGGAACGTCATAGCTATTTGCGGAAAACGCAAAATTTCAGGAGTAATATTGAATGTGGGAATAAATAAACGTACAAAAAGATTAAACATTTATTAAGAATATTTATGCGCCATCTTGTGTGATCGCTGTATATGGCAAGGTTGGCAAAAAAATGAATGTAAGAGGACTTAAAATTCATAATAATTTGTATAAAAATACCTACAATTTCAAATTTTAATGATGTTTGAGAGAGAAAAATCAAAACTTCAGTTTTATGATAATTATGTGTGGTAAATCTTTTATTATATATTAATGTTGCAACTGTAACGTCCGCAAGAATTAGTTATTCGTAGTAATCCAATTAAAGCACAAATATCCACTTTCATTATGAACCCAAACGTTATAATGTTTCACTTCGTTTAAAATCTATTGTTGTGTATGCGTGTTCAATATTCGGCCATCAGTGAGTTGAAGTAAAATAAATTGAAAACTATGTATAGTACACAAACCGGTTTTGTCGCCCCTTTATGTCAAGTTGTAACTAGCCTGTACTGTGCAAGGGCCAGTATTAACTTCTATTTGTAAATGAGTTTCAGTTACAACTGCTATGATCGGGTTGGGTAACTTCGTTGATCATTAAGAGTCTACGCAAGCTGCCGAGCTATGCACTTTTCAATTATAATGCATACATACACTAGTTAGTACTATTCGATCTGGAATATTTAATAACACAGCTTTGCCCAGCAGCCTTTGTTGTTTTTTCAGTTGTTAACTTTTTTGTGCCATTACATTTTTAAAAACCTTTACTTGTAAATCATGCTATTGCTTGGTGACAAATGCAGTGTATTAAAACAAAAATCGATAAATAAAATAAATTAGGTTGAAAGGATTTGAAATTTTTAAATGATGTGTGTTGTAATTTTGTTGTGTGACTGGTATGAATATTATCTATTTGTAGTTTGTACTTGTTCTTTGATCAATGCTTACTTTAATTTTTAAAGATATAATGTGTAGTTTAGTGGAAAACATTACAATTATGTAAGTTGGTAAAAACCCTATGAATTTTATTTTGAGTTTGTTAACATTATTTATGAGTTTGTTTACATTTATTCTGGATCGAATTGAGTATCAACCATGTATCCGATCGATATAATTTTTGTACAAAATCCTTTTTAAAAAATTCTGAATAGACCAACTAAAGACATAGGTGCTCTATCTCCTACCACTTCATAGTCCATAAATAATCATTGATTTTTATATATGTACATATGTATATATAAATGAAACCTTAGTAAGTTACCTTTGTAAATAAGTCAAGAGCTTTTGTCGGCCCAAAAAACTCGTAACATAAAATTAAATACATACCTTACTAGCTTCTAGAAGTTCCAACCGTGAAGACTTGACGAGGCATTGCAGTGGTATGGTGACGTCAATGACTTCAGAGTAAGCCGAAGGAGATTCTGGTGAGACTCCATCACCAGTTTGTTCTGCAGCCATCTCGTGACTCGTCGTACCTGACACATCAAATAATAGTCTAATCGCTGCACTCAATCTTATCCAGATGGTTGGTCTAGTGGTTAGTGAACCGGACTGCTACACCGAAGGTCGTGGGTTCGATTCCCACCTAGATCAAACTTTTCTGTGATGAGCAGGAGTGTTTGTTCTATGTGTCTGGGTGTAAATATCTATATAAGTATGTATTTAAAAACATATATGTATGTTATCAGTTGTCTGATCACCATAGTACAAGCTAGTTTGGAAATCAGATGGCCATGTGTGATTTTCCGAAAATATTTATTATCATTCTATACTGTTAAAGTTTTAGTTTAATATTAAATATATTTATTAAACGCATGACTGCAATGTTTAATAAAAGCCATTTACAATTTTAATTTTTCTATGATTTTAAGCAACCTACCGCCCATATAGTTTTGTCCTACTAAATTTGAGATAAAATACAGACATTAAACAGATGGGACAGAGGAGACATTTGCTTCTAGATCCTGTCGTTGTACTCGGAGTCATTAATAGTTATTTAAATCATTCCTTAGTAACGTATATATATATATAAAAACATACATAAAAATAAATAAGAAGCAATTTAACAAAACATTAAGGACTCTGAGTGTGGAGATAGCAAACGATTTAAATTATTTAAAATCAATAACAATTTGATACTAACCTGATGGTAACTTTCCGTACAACGCCTTTATTATGACCAAACCTTTCTTTTTCTCTTCATCATTTCTAATCCTGGAATAAGTTTCCCGCATCAGTTCTACAGTTGCTCTTGCTTGACGCTGCATTTCTTTCAATCTGTAATTTCAACATAGCGTTAGGAATTGTATTAAATCAATACTAATATTATAAAGTGAGAAGTTTTATTTGTATGTTTAAAATGGATAACCTCCAAAAATAAAGGACCTATTTTGAAAAATTATTTTGTTTATATGTACAATCGACAATAAAGGTTGCCTCAGAACTATATCAAAATCCTAGTAAACATTGTTATGATAATGAACGATAATCATTATTGTTAATGTAACTGAAATAGACGCGTAAAGTTATACTGACAAGGTTATAAAATATTATAAATAAAATATAATAAAGGCAGAGCACAAATTATGTCCCTGAGATATACCAACTACAATACAAATATTTGAGTCCCAATCTCTTCAATTTTATGAATAGTCGTAATTAAATTAAACCAATAAATAAAATTAACATAAGTATTTTGTTATTAAGGTCGTTCTGGAGTGTAACAATAAATAAAGAGTAAAAATAAAGACAGATAAATTGAACTAATAATCTCGAATTTAATCATACATATATGTATAAATGCTTATTTACCTAGCAATAAAAAATCGAATACTTTTAAAAGTGTTTTTCATTTTGATATCTTCTTATACACACATTTTACTGATAGTTGATAAAATTAGAACTCAGCAATAGCTACCACGACTACACTAAGAAGACTAGTTTCAAATGAAATCAAATACTAATCAAATACTTAAAAGGGAAGGCCAAAACAGAACTCACAATAGAAATAATCTGCACAGACATTATATAAAAGCAGTAAAACCAACCTCTCAAAATTAGCCTCCATTGACCTTTGCCTTTCGCGTTCCTGTTTTTCTCTCGCTATAGGATCTAACACCAATTTCTTGAGCAACATCCACGACACCAAAGGCACTACAGTGGCATAGAACACAGGCGAAGGCATCACCTCTTCACACAAGTGAATTGGCACTACTATAGTTTGCGATGAACAGGTCCATCTGAATTGTATAGATAATTTTTTTAAATATTATCATTTCATTAAAAATGTGTGAAACAACGACAGAGAAATACGTTGAAATAAATAAGGGTAATAGAAATCAGAGGGATAAATGTATGAGGAAAATAGACAGGAGATTATGATAATATGCCGGTATAATTTTTTTTGGCTAGTAAAGTGTCGGTGGTACTTCTGGGTAAATTGTTCACCATAGGTGGTCATCAACATTTAATTTAAGATAGTCGATCATTTTTCGGCTATTTGCACTAGAAAGATCATATGCACACTTCATTTTCTCTTAAGTCTTGGTGTTCATTAATATCATTTTAGTATCGACATTATAATTTTATTAGAGCTCTACCACAAATAAAAATGTTTGTAAAATATTCTCTGTGAGATTTTTAAAGCATAATTTTTATTAATAAAATTTTCACTCACTTCAGTTTCAACATAACACCACTAGGAACTCCTAACATTACTGCGGCGGATACGCTGCTATTTTGTGACACTTTCTTCTCAGCACCATACTCGGCTATGGCACCGAATGTACCAAATCTGGAACGAAAAATAAATATATTTTTAAAGTTATTGCTTTCTGCCATTGTTATTATTCGTCATACACCGTAAAACACCAAATGAATCTTACTATTTACTACATTATTTTTTTTCGCCAGCTTACGAGATACAATAATAAATTAAACGAATTGATAAGAGAACCAATACTGTACATACATTTTCTAGTAACTGATAATAATTATGTTACTCGTGTGAGCATATGGACATTATAGGTTAAAAAAGAAGCATAGGCTTAGGACATAATACATATAGTTTTTCATTCTTATCGCTAAAAAACTACTTTATTGATTTAAAAGACACTACTAAATATTATTCCAAATTACTCAGCTAGTGTACATATAGTTTTATTTATTAATTAACAAAAGAATGGCATAACCAGATGGATATACAATGGCTCATGCGGAATATAAAATGGCACAGCACAAGCAATGTAACATATTTTTTCGGCTGTACTAGAACGACCTATACAGACCCCAAAACTCATGGCGGCAGTTTGGTGGCAGGGCTTTACGGAGTCACACGAAAAATCAAAACAAAGTTGATTTTTTTTTGCAATCAGAACAACAGATAAGAAAGAAGCACAGAACATTCCTTTTAGACTATTATTGCCATTAGTACCAGGAATCCAAATTCCAGTTATAGATTTTAAAGTAATATTGACACCTTGGGTTATAACATTTTATCCGAGTTACAAGTCGAAATCATTCGAGATTATTTTGATAATAACTTTCGATAACGTCGTTCGGATATAGATACCATGGTAGTATGCCAAGGCCATAGCAAAAACTTGTAAAAAGTAACAATAATCATAAAAACTTAATTGAATTGATTAGAATGTGATATTATGAATTCGTTGATGTGGGCAGGGGTTTGTAACCCTACATTGTGAGAGCATTATATTTGCCTAAGAAAGTAATAGCTATATAACCGAAGTACTTATTAAAACTGTATGTTAAGCTTTGCAATTATTAAAAATATATATATATAATCACAAAAATGAATTTGCATATTACACAAGGATAAGTAAACATATTTCATTATTTTTTTAAAGGCCATTGACTAAACCCCAATGGCCGATATTTAATTACAGAATAAACATTTTAATAATCATTTAGTTAATTAATATTAATTTTACTAATTAGT
Source organism: Asbolis capucinus (assembly GCA_018249125.1). NCBI lineage: Eukaryota > Metazoa > Arthropoda > Insecta > Lepidoptera > Hesperiidae > Asbolis > Asbolis capucinus. Next base: position 9,147 of record DWJZ01002149.1, read on the forward strand.
ACTATGAATAGCTTTATACTCTAATAGAATTTTATTATTAAGAATTACGCACCAAGCTTGATCAAAGTATTAAAAAAAAAATTCAATGCAAGAAGGTTCATAACTTTGGATAACCAACATTGAATAAATAAATATGAAGCCAATAGATAACCGGACATAATGAGAATAAAAATATGCAGTTTTTAGTGATTATTATAATTAAAATACAAATATATCTAAAATTATGACATATCTATAGGAAATGTACAACATTATAAACGGATATATCTGGAATAAACAAAGGCCACTTTTTATAGACAGGGGCAAAGCCGCGTGCAGAAACAAGTATATAATAAAAGATGTGTTATGCTTGTAAAATTATACCCACAGAAACAAATAAATATATTATAAATAGTAAGCTCCATAAATTATAAACTATACTGTTAAAATGTAACAAAATTTATAAATGTATAATTGGATTACTAAAAACAATGAAGTCACCTACAAATTTAATAGTAAAAATGTCGAACAGTGCCTATGTATTGATTCTTAAATATTTATAGGTAGTACATAATTCTCTCCATTTTAAAGATCATAATTACTGTTTGTTAAAAAAAATATTAATGTAGATATTATAATGGTTTTCTATATTAGCTTCTGGATCTACTACAATTGAAAACACCTCCTCCAACAAATTTATAAATGGTTGAAAAATACTTACTTCAAAGCAAATCTAAGTTTCATTTCGTGTTGAGGTAGTTTTCTCATAAGACTGAATGATATGAACGAGTGCGGATTGCCAATCTGAACACCAGTGTTTGTGTGGTACTTCTCAGAGTCTCGCACATATGTAGAAGTCATTGAAGACCCACTTTGACCACCCGCACGGTATGTCAGATATCCCACAGAATGTGCATCTAATTGAATTGCCATAGCTGTAGGGAGGAAACAATACACCCTTAATACATGTACACTTAGTAGTATGGAGTATGGAGGATTCAAAATATAGGTAAATGAAATAAAACCTAGTAAAATCGGTTGAGTATATTACATTCATGAATTACCTAACACCTTAATATGCAAACGAACTTTTCAATTTCAATCTCTAGCAGTTATATCATTATATAGTGTAGGAGTACACCAAAATAAATTTTGAATTCACCTAAAAGTGTAATTTCGAAGTAAATTTAAGCAGAAGTCACAGACACTAAGTTATGAATCATAGTACAAAACTTAACTTACTTGATACCAAACTCGGAACTATCCCTCTGTTTGTAAACTGGAAGACTGTGCCACAGTTGAGGAATGTTAGTCGACTCATGGTGCGGAATATCTTGAACCCGAGCAATGGCCCATTTCCAATGCCACTTTCTACCTCTGTCCAACCCTTCTCTGAACTCAAGTAACGGTTACACACATTGACTGACCCAGTACCTAGAAGTAAAATTAAATAATTAATTAATGCACTTGAAAAAGCTATGCATGCCCTTTAAAAGATCTGTTTCTAATCTCAAAGTAATTGCAACTAAAAATTATTTTTGTCATTCTCTGTTCTTTTATCTAAACTCTGTAGTATATTTCATTATTGCCACAATTATTTCTTAAGGTAATACTAAATGACACTAAAATATTTTTGTCATGTGTCCTGTAAAGTTTAATTAACATGTTAAAGTTTGTAGCTTTAACCCATAACACCCTATCCTTGAGTCTCTTCATAACTGAGGAGGCCTAAAGCATAAACTACCACACTGGTCCAGCGCAGATTGGTGGCATGGGATTAAGTTGTTTACGTTTTAATAAGTCAACTCTTCATTAAAACTCAACCAATAAATTGTCACAAGATTCCTATGATATTAAAACCACTCATAACATCTTGCATAAATATATATATACATACCGATTCCGTTCTGCGTTGATATATTTCCAGACAAGGTCACAGTGTTCCTCAGTGTAACTGGTGCATCTATAGATTGTTGTATGGTCATGCCAGAAACTTCTATATTCGGTATAATTGAAGAGTCTTCACTGTTGAACAATCATAAGTTTCATTTAAATATTTTATAAACTGTTTATAACTTTTTGCTTAACTTTGCACAATTTAATACTAAACATTTTAGAAAATGCACATTGACAATGAAATCCTTTTATTATGACTTGGATAAATAACATAAAAAACCATAACAAGAAATATTTTTACAGAAAAACAGATACATAACACCACCAAAATATATTATGATATGATACTCATGATACTCATTAGAATATTGACTTACAGAATTTCATATTCATCATAATACTTCATGAACATATCAGTGGCATTGATTGAGAGTGTTATAGTGCCACGAGGGTTTGCACTCTGCTGTAGTCTTCTTTCTTCTCTTTCTCTCTTTAACCTGTTAAAGGATAAAAAAAACTGGTATTAAAAAGTGTTGCCTGCATTAAACCAATATTGATATTTAAATACACTCTTTTTCGCATGGACAACAAACATATTACAAATAACAATTATAACTCAAGAATAATGATTCATGCCAGCTCCGGCACAGGTACCCTTGCTTTGCAGATATGCCAACTTAGTTATCACCTAGTTTATAAAGTTTATACTTCTTAATGCTCAACTACTGTAAAATGTTTAATATTGTAAAAATATAGCTGGAGTTTTAAAAACTGACTGTACCTTTCATATTCATCCCTAATTTCCCGTGGTGTTCTTGTACGAAAGATTATTTCCCAACCGTCAACCTCCAAGCCTCTTTTACCTGCAAAAATCCAATCATAACTATTTTAATACAGTAAACACATTACCTATTCAATAAATGTCTTTAGAAAATAAGGAGTTATTAAAAAACCTACTTACACACTTCAAAAGCTAGGTGTGTTTGTTACATTTTAAGATTTTTATCTTTACTTACAGCTTGAGCTTTAAGTACTTAATTGAAAAAATTTACAACCAGTCTAACAAATGTATTATTACATTCAATAAAAATACATCCTGTCCTCAACATACACCTTACCTAGTGTATCATAAATAGCTCTTTTATGAGAGTCTGATAGCACTTCATATGCTTCTTTGACTTTGTTAAATATCTGCTCAGCCCATTTTTGCTTATTGGGATCTGTGCTATGCTTGTCCGGGTGAAACATGCGTGAGAAGCGCCGGTATGCACTGTTTATCTCCTCTGGAGTTGCCTGAAATCAACTGTTCTTGTTATTCAATTAAATTAAAATAATAAAATAAAGGAATTCAACACATCCTAAGGATAAAACAACTATTCTTAAAAGAAAAACTAAAATATTATCAGCACAAATTAAAGAAAGTGGGTTAACATTTAGGGATTAGGCTTATCATAACCAGCAGGATTTTAAGCACCATAACCTAAAACTATAAATAAGTAACGTAGTACTGAATATTATTTTCAGTCATTAAAGAAGTTATTGTTTATACAGTTTAATATAGTGAAACTTTGTTTTGATTAGTAAATTTGGGATTATATAATAATGTTGCAACAGTAGTCGCTTTGACGAAATGTAACATGTGATCAGAAATATTTACCGTTTTGGAAACATTCAGTAACTGATAATAATTATCTTCGAGCAGAATACTTTCACCGTCTTCGTCCATTTTCAAAGATAAATATAAATTTAAAACTGAACTAGGATTTCGATAGATGGAAATGCTCTTCTCGTTTGGTTTCTTTTTTTACCGCCGCGATGACAGCAGAACACAGAGACAAGACAATCTTTTGACAGTTTATTGACAGACTCAACGTATTATGTGACAAGTCCCGACAACGGGATCCATAGATTACAATAATAATTATTATATCTACAAATAACAACCATGAAACTTTCTTTCAGGTTTGCATGCTTCTAACAGAAAAAATAAATTTAATATAATATTCTCCGAAATCATATTAGTACTATATTAATTATTATATATAGGTGCGCTATGCATGTTTAGATGAATAAGCTACATTGATTATTTATCTTATCCAAACATCTTATTATGTGAACAAATTTTGTTAAAATAATACTTTAAAAGATTTTTATGTTTTTTGTCATTTTTATAAAACGGTGTGACACTAAAGGTTGTTATGGTCCAATATATTTGTGTATTATACATTTCGTGAATCCATGGTTACACTTGTAATGTGACGGTTTTATAACAAAACTGTGTCATGCTCATCCAGCTCTACTGGTTTGTTTACAGGTTTTGTATAAATGAGAAAAACGGACTATACATGCAACAAATCATAATAAAAACCGACCAGGTGAGCCCACATACATGTATTATCTTGTTAATGTTTCGAGTCTAGAAAGCTCCGCTTCAGAAAAGCTAGTGCCCTTAAGTTTTTTTTTTATTACCCGCCTTCTACTGACTCTGGCCTATTACACTTGGACTAAATAAAGAAGCGTACGAAACGACCACAACGACGTCTTATAACGATGACTATGTATTTTATCTATTAAAAAACTTAAATTACCTTGCTTATGCAATGTGCAAAATATTCGCTCCATTGGATGAGTATTATTTTGATATACGAGTGGGTATAATTAAGCTGTAGAATTTGACAGACACTAACCAACAAACTATCATGCAAACTATGATGCAAACACATTAATATACGTATAATCTAATACGCTAACATACACTGCAATTTAATCAAAGCTTAAAAATATCTGCAAGTTAACTGCAATGCTGGCGCACACACTGGTGGAGTACATGGAACATTGATAAGATGTCATGGGGCATAGACAAAAATACTTTTATGCTTTCCGTTACGTGTTTAACCTGTATGCCAGATTACTACTCTGTCGTCATTCCTTCTGAAAAAAAAAATCATTCATAGATTTATATGATTGGTAATTTCATGTCGCTCTCATTAAAATTAATAATAAAATTATTGTCAATGTTTCGTTTTATTATTGTGCAGTATTGTCTAGAAGGGGAAATTTAGGCGATAGAGATTTCAACCAGTAACTATTGACCAGGTGAATAAAATGTTTTATTTTTATATTTTTGTTTTCGTACTTAAACTGGTCTCAATTTTAACATGTTTTTATAACTGTTGTTTGTTAAGTTTATTTGCCAAACTTGGTAATTTTGTTGCCAAACAAAAAGTATCTGCTGGTTTGTAAAGTTTGTGTTCGCATGCTGTACCTGGTGCTGTGTAGGCGTTGCAGTTTGAATAAAAATAAATAAAAGTAAAATAAATTTGTTGGCTCGTTTTTGGTGTACTGAAAAATATGTACAACAATGGAATGTATAACATGTCAGAGATGCACCAGTAATCTCTCTAAGTATGCACTGATGCATACTTTGTAGGCTTTCCCCTGATGATATCATTAATTATGCTCAAACACAGCTCAGGTGAAAGTTCTACTAAACAGATAGCTGTCCATATTATTGCAAAATAACTCACTAGACAAATTTTTGTTACTACTTACAAATCTTTGCAAAAGAATTAGAGTAATATTTATTTATAAAAAGCCTAACCTAATTAATAGTAACATTGGTGTTGTATTTTATCTTAAAACATTGTTTATAATATTAGGATGGGTAGTGTCTTAACTACCAGATATAGAGATAAATTTGTGTCCCGGATTGGGTATGCAATGCATGCATGGAGACTGGGTTTCATCTTGCTCATTACTGTTCTCTTCGTCCAGCAATCATAAATACTTGAATAAGTGAGTTGCACGCACTTTATTGAGAAGGAACTTAGTGCCTAATTACTCAGTACAGAACACTCAGTTTACATAAAAGACTTTTGGTGGGCCTACGCAATTGTGCGATGTTCTTTTTATATCTCATTAAAGTCCATAGTCATAGACTAAGTTTTCTACGCTTGTCTGAAGTCTCAAAAACTACTATTAATTTCTTAATACACAACAAGTGTATCAAGCCGTTAATTTGGTTGCTAGTATTCTTGGTCACTAATCTTTGCTCCGCACATATATTGGGCACACTGTATGCAATGTTTACTTATGTGTTATACTAATGAGCTACATAAGAAAGTAGAACCCTTATTATATTGAAATATTGACCTTGCTTTATACTTTCTAATTGTATAATTTTAATGGTCTTGGTCACTGTTGACCAGAATATTAATATATTATTAGACAAACACAATAATTTGTTTTATGGTTCTGTGTTTCATAAATAAATTGTTAAGAGTACAAAAAAATCGCTATTGTACTAAAAGGATTTTTCTGGTAGGTGTTGTATAAATATATCGGAATTTTTCCTTTTATTTTCTTCTCTTCATTCAAGGTACCGAACGAGGAGGAACAGTTATGCCGTCCACGCATCTGAACTTACGCGAAGATGATGTGGTACGCTTAGCTCTCGAGTTTTTACACAATCGCGACTTGCACATCACGCAGCTGTCATTGGAAAGAGAGACAGGCGTTATAAATGGCAATTTTGCTGATGACGTCTTATTTTTAAGACAACTAATCCTCGATGGACAGTGGGACGATGTACTCGAGTTCATTCAACCCCTAAGCTCACTAGAAACCTTCCAGACTGATAAATTTCGTTATGCCATTCTAAGGCACCAGTACATCGAGCTATTATGCATTAGATCCGAAATTAAGGCTTACAATAACGTTGAGAATATTGTTGATGAAGTCGTTGAAGTACTTAGCGATTTAGAAAAGGTTGCGCCGTCAAGAGAAGAATATTCTAACCTATGCTTACTCTTAACCCTGCCTAGTATTACGGATCATGCGCAGTTCAAGAAGTGGAATCCTAGTAATGCTCGGGTTCAGTGTTTTCGAGAAGTTTACCCTCTAGTAGAACATTTTTTGCCATGGGAAAAGAAATCTAGTGGGCCTTTACCGAAATGTGCGAAAAATGATCGTCTAATGCAATTACTTATCAAAGGAATTTTATATGAGTCATGTGTAAATTACTGCCAAGCTAAAGCAACGGGGTCAAAAGAAGCTCAGTCTAACGAAGTAAATTTTTCGCGACTCTTGGACGGTTCTGGTTTTGATGAATCTGATCTGAGCTTATTGTCATGGCTACAATCTATACCCGCAGAAACCTTTAGTGTACCTTTCGAGCAACGAATGTTGAATGTGGATGTGGAAAAGTTAGAACGTCCGTCGCTGCACACATCGTGGACGGAACACATGCTCATCACGCCTATTAAACCGCGTAAATTCCCGCACTTGGCTATGCCATTTAGAAGGCCGCGATCTGCTGCCGACGCGATGACGAGATCACTGCGACCTCTTCCCGATAATGCTCCAAGACAGCCGGCAGTAATGGCGCATTCTGCGATTGACTATGGACCTTCATCTTCTTGCTTCGCTGGTTTTCACCTTACTGGGATAAAGGGAAGCAAACTAATGAACGCGTCGGTAGACAGACTTTTTACTAACCCAAACGACGAAAGTATCTATTGTGACTTCGACGAAACACTGAAACCGCTAGATGGATCAAAACCATTGAATGAACCACTTAAACCTATTGGAGAAATAACGACATCGACAAAAACAAACGATAGTAGTGTAGGTGCATCGAATGCGACCACACCGGAACATCGGGGACAAGATTATTCTGCCTCAACTTCTATCTCGACCGCGGCTGTTTCGACGGAGCGGTCGTCGCTGGCCGAACGCGCTCCACAAGCCGCACCGAAGATGGCACTCAATTCGGATGGTAATTTCAGAAGAGAACTTCTGAAAGAATATCAAATCCAGAAACAAAGGGAATGCGATGATTATCTACGTAATCTATGTTCGTCAGAATGGAGGCCGCAGAAAACGTAAGTGCTATCTCTTATCATGACTATCTATGAATATTTATCTTCTTTGATGAAAATATATTTATAAAATGTTCATGTATTGTTTGTATATATGTATGTATGTCATTTGCCAAATTAGTATTGAAATTCATTTTAATTGAAAAAATAATAAAGATGCTATACTGCTCATCTAAAATTATATTTAAATCTTTTTTCAGGATGGAGCCACCTGCTGAGGCTCCTTCTGCTTTTCTGCCTGCCGTCAAATACCCTCAAACGCTCTCTGAGAAGATCCAAGATCAGTCACAATTTATGAGGTAAATAATATTAGTATTAACTAATAGTACTTTGCTCCATAGATCTGTGATATAAATATATCCTCATAGAGACCGGTTCTTAGTTCTATTATCTACTAATTAATCTACCAACTGTTACATTTATTAAAGAGATTAGTGCAATTACTCATCCGAGACTGTTTTTCTTTCCATATGGAATACTTGTAATCTATTTGTTATCTTACATCTCTTTTAACATTTAAATTACATACTTGATCACTTACGTCGGTACGTATGTTGGCTATGTAGACTAAAAGCTTGTTGAATGATTTCCAACTCGAGACATGGTTGCGATTAGTTCCGGATGCATGTACTGATATTCAGAATGATGTCGTACATTCATTTTTATTTTCATTGCATTCTATTATTCAATGCAATGGGTGTGTAATTTATTCGAGTTGTTAGTAATAGTAACAATCCGTAAGAATTTACAACGTTTCTCAATTTAATGATGTAATAAAGCTTTAAAATCCGAAGTAGGTTTGTAATTGTTTATGTAAAATGTATCTAGAATGAAGAAATGTTAAGAAAACCATAGCTATTGCATTAGATTAATTACAAATTTATAATTTTGGATAATTTATTGAAATAATTATTTTTCCATACACACTAAGAGCACGTAATGGCTAATATTATACAATTTTGTTACCGTCCACACGCCGTGAACTTAATAAAGTAATAAGATTAACGTTAAGAATGTTGTCTATTTCAGAAAGAATGAAATAACCGAGTCCATCGAGTTAGCAGATTCAACGCAAGTAAGTAACACTGTAATTTTATAACAAAAACATTCCGCCTTCCATCGCATCGGTCACCGTTGGCTGATCGCTATGATCGTGAGCTATCACGAGTTTCCCGATAGTCAGTACATCGCTCCACTCAAAATGAATTCTCCCCAGTATCTTTACTACATCTGGTCACACAATGCAGTTTCAATCTTGATTATTTCATTGCGGGTACAATACTAAATTTGCGATGCGTTAACTTGATTCGTTTTTTAAATTAACAATTTTAACTTCGTTAAATAAATTTCAGTTGCTGTTTCAATTCAGATCAGTGGAATGTAAACTATATAGCAGTGATGTTAAATAGGTTTCAATCCGATATTAGATTACAGTTATTTATTGCAGGTTTTTATGAGGGTAACTTATTATTTCTAATTTATATGCAAAAGCTTAGTTGAGTTAAAATATATCCATAAATATTTTAAGGGTTAATAGAGAAACATAATATAGACATGATAAATTAGCCGTACTTTTAGATTTCTTTCTTTTTACCGTTGTATGTCGTGTAGACAAGAATGTCTAATAAATGTTTTTTTACCGATATTTCGCGTATATGTTAAGGGCTGGCCTGGCGGCTTGCGTTGATCTGAAGTGATCGAAGTAGTTAACCATCAGCACTTGTGGTCGGTAGGAGGATGGCTATTGGCAAAAATTTCATGAGTGCTTTCGTGTTGCGATGTCCAACCGTTGATAGAAAGCAGTCGTTAGACTATGTTGGCCAGTAGCCTGGAGAGGTCAACCGGCATTGGATCAGCATGCTCAAGTATCCTCTACGCCTCCTCAGTATAAGGAGAGACACGTGCTCAGTAATGTGTCAATATTAAGATGATGCTAATACTACTTCTGTCGATACCTCATGTTACTGCCTATATTTGGCCCTATGTGGGCGGCCCAGAAAACTGATCCTAACTCAGGGTGTTGTAAAAGGCGACAGAAGCTGTTTTTACCATTTGGTTATTTTTCATTGTGTAAAGGTTAAACAACATTGTTATTAAGTTATTAATATGAATTGATATTAAATTAATTAATACAAACAAAATTTATGTTAATGTAATTTTTATTCGAACATGATGTTTATTTTTGTAAACTTAAACAAAACAGACTCAATATATTATGTTAAATGTGATAGCTCCTAATAGCCTGTCCATTATTATGTTATTATAAAGCTATCTAAATGATTGTCAATTCGTTATGGTCTATCAATTTGAAACGCTTTTAGACTACCTTATGTCAAAACATACTAAAGAAAAATTAATTGATTGTTGTTACAACCTTGGATGTCTTTGTTTTTCTATAGAGCGCCAAAAATGTTGTCATAATTTATATCACATTTTGTCATGACCCACGCCCACGCCCAACAAGTAGAAGTGTTAATTGTACATTGTATTTTAAATGGATACTGGCGACTAATGACAGGTTGGGTATAAAAAATAATTACAACATTGTATTTCATCTTACCGCAACTTTGGAATGAAATATTATATCTCGGCGGTAAAGTGGTAATTAAAAAAAACCTTAGTATATTATCCCAAAATATAAAACAAAAACACGTTATTTACTTATTTTTTTTATTATATAAATTTTAGTATAAAATATCAAGGAGGTATCAAAATCTAGCACGCCACCTGTGTTCTAGTTCAAAATATTATCAATATTAATTATTACTTTTCTTTTTTTACACAGACAGAGCTTTTATTACACAGACTATTATATAAAACGTTTCAATTATAAGTATCATCGTTCAGTTCAGTTAGTAAGCGATATCGTTTTATCAAGTAGATTTGTTAATATCCGTATACCCGCATGTACAGTTCCTTATGAATTCTTCATATCAATTCAAGGGTTCTTGTAGTCTATTAAAAATCACATTTTCGTATTTCTGATCATTTCATCTGATTATGGAAAGTTCCCACTTAAAATTAGATATTAAACGTTCATTATTGTGGACACTAAACATTTTAAATCTTTAACGGATACTCACGATATCAGTATAAAATGTAATGATTTTGAGTACCAATAAAAAAAAATGTAACAAAATTGTTTTTGCTGTCATATTATGTGACGTCGACTCTGTATTTCAGCATTTTACTATGAAACGAGTTACATAATTTCTCAGTTACCTTAAGAGTGAATTCTACGTGCGTGTCTGACACACGAAAACATCACCGGCTTCTTGGAGCCAGTTATGTGGTGGTTTAGTTTTTTCGAGTGACGCTTCAGGCTATTTTTATTTCGAGATTTAAATAATAAATAAATAAATATTCCTGCTCATCACAGAGTCGTTTGACCTGGGTGGGAATCGAACCCACGACCTTCGGTGTAGCAGTCAGGTTCGCTAACCACTAGACCAACCGGCCT
>DWJZ01002150.1:0-20357 GCA_018249125.1 Asbolis capucinus
AGTTGGCTATTTTACAAAAAATGGTCGTAGAGTATTTTACAAAAATGGCCTTAGAGTAGACTATTTCACAAAAAAATGATCTTAGAGTATTTTACAAAAAATGGTCTTATAGAAGACTATTTCACACAAAATGGTCTTAGAATATTTTACAAAAAATTGTCTTAGAGCAGACTATTTCACAAAAAATGGTCTTCGAGTAAACGATTTTTTTTTGGTAATATGTTAATCAATCACAATAATTTTAAAGACCTCTCAAATTCAGGGAAAGACAGACTAACAGTCGTAGCAATACTGCCAATATTCAAAACTTAACCCTAAAACATCAAAAGTGCAATGGTGCAAACAAAAATCCGTAACATACACAAGACCTCAACAGTAGTTTCGAGCTAATCTCTCTCGAGCTGAGCTTTCCAGACTAAACAAGATTGTTCCTGATACTTCCTTGCTGACGAGTCAAGAGTATACGACAGCTAATCTGCTATGACGTGGGTTTTTGTAAACGGATGTTGTGGATATAATATTGTATATCTGAATGGATGGTTATAGACTGATGGCTTAGTACTTTATTTGTTAATCCTAAATTTTTTGCTCGTTAATGTGCAACCCAGTTGTGTCTCCCGGTGGACCCATGGGGTACTCCTGCACTGAACCACTCCTCTCTCTCTCTCTCTCTCTTTGGGAATCACTCGCCTAGAGCACTCCACTACGCTGTGGAGTGGATTTTGGTGGAAGAAATGTTCTGACTGCTTTCCAGCCGTATAAAGTTGGAACAAATTAACGCGCCTGAGTTTTTTATAACTAGTTAGTTTAGTGTATGCCTTCGGTTTCGCTCGCGTCGTAGGTACGTTAATAAAAAGTGTCCAGTTCTTGACTATGTTTGTTTGTATCTATGTATCTATATATGTAACAAAGATCCATTCATCATTGTGAGTGCAAAATTGTTGGAAATTTTTTATCATATTTCGTTACTATCGATACTACTATCACATATCAGTTTTGATTGATTTGGATTGTTTGTAACACATAAAATTATAGCTTGTAACAAACTTACAATAAGGTTCATTTTGGTTTAACTATAGTGTTGAACCACAAGGATCATGCTAAGTCAATCACACAAAATGCTTATGCAAAAAAAAAAACAAATTTCAATCTTACACCTTTGTCAATAAAGTTTAAAATTATTCGTAATTCATATACGAAGTAGGTGTATACCTACCTATGACTCGGTGACGTCACAAGTGTCAATTTAGCAGTAAAAAAGGTTGTTTTATCATTCAATTACATTACCATAAGTTTCTTGTATTTAACGCTCATGTGAACTACCATTGTTCCACATGAGTAACTGAGAACGGATCTGAGAGGTACATTTTGATATTTGATGCCCACAGATATCAAATCAGTACTGGATTTATATGGTAACTTTAACTATGAGACGTAAGTTCAAAAAACAAAAATCGATTAATTGCAATATTAAAATGTTACAAAGATTCCATATTTTTTATTTATGTCTAACTTGCTTCAGTCCGCGGATTCGCTCGCGTGATGTTTGATAAAAGCTAGCTCATATGCTACTACAGAGTGTAATTTATGTGTGCCAATTTTCATACTGATCTGTTCAGTAGTTTTTGCGTGATCAAACATCCTTTTAATCCATACATCCTTACAAATATTCGCATTTTTAACATTAGTAGAATAATAGAGTATGATGTATTTTTTTACAATGCCCACTGGATGTTGTCTACTGTCATTCATATTTCCTCTTGTCTTGTCCACAGACAGTCCAGCATGGCTTCCCGCACAGAGCATCAGCACTTGCTTGGGATCCCCTCCTCAGGCTCGCGTCAATCGGCACAGCGACGGGCGCCATCAAGGTGTACGGCAGACCTGGCGTCGAGTTGTACGGACAGCATACCAACCCAGATTCTGCTGTTACCCAGATACATTTTATACCAGGTAGGTTGATAATATCGGTTTTGTGAAGGTAGGCTTGGCTTTTAATCCTGTATGTATCTTTTTCAAATTGTTCGTATTAGAAGTGACTTTTTCGATAAAAGAAAGCATCGTGAGGAAAACTGCACTCCTAAAAGTTCCTAATAAACCTCTCGAGGGTGTCTTAAGACTGCCAATCCGTACTTGATCAATAGGTCGTATATCCCATTGTGTGAGGAGAGAGACCCTACCCCACCAGTGACAATTATGGCAGAGAGGGAGTCGCTTGATTCTTTAGCTTTGATGATCTTTAACCTTAATTTAAGACAATCTGGTGCTAAATAACAGACCTTGCTTCGTTTCTCTTCATCCATCAGTTATGGACTTCATAACCTATTAAGTTGTTTGAGGATTACGAATAATGGACTATTGAATGTATTATGTCCTACAGAAGCATACTAAGAAATGTAAAAAAATATAATAGCTGTTTCGATGCTGAACGATCGCTTTGGGAGAAAGGTTTCTTAACATCGGTCTATGTAGCCCAGCTATACCAGTATTAAAATGTAGTTCGAACCAAAAAGTCTTGAAATAATAATGGTCGCTGCTTTTTGCGGCGGTGTTTGCCTATCAGCCATGTTGCAACGTCCACTGCTGGGCTGGAACAATCCTGGGCCTTGGAATGCTGACTGTCAATTTATCTATCAATTAAATTTGTTTACTGACAGTCTTATAAACAATCTGATCGTTTCTGTCATTCGTCGGTAAAAATATTTATTTTATATCGCTACGTCGAAATGATAAACCAAAAACACTCGTTGTAGTCATAACTCTCTCCGCTGCCACTCCATTTGATTTATATTAATGCGATCTCAACTGTATACAGCAAGATTCGTGTGTCAATATTATCTTTTTGTAGGTTTTTAGGTATACAACTATACATTTATAATTTATTGTCGCACTTTACATTACATTTAGTGTTAGTTTATTTAAAACTAGTCAACGGAAATGTGTTAAAATAGAAAAGAAATTATTTTTTGACTCATAAAACCCTTTACTTGCAAATTTAATGTTCTCTACATAGTCTAATACAAAAAATGTAGTATTAAAGTAAGATATTTAATTTTTTTTTATAATTTATATTTTTTTCTTAAGCTTGGTTAGCTCATGAAGCTCTAGTCCAGCTTACTGCCGGCCGATTCTCGTTTCACAAATCGTAGCGATATCTTAGCGACTTAGTCATTGAAGCGCAATTTGGTATTCACTTTCGAATTTCCACTGCACCCTAACGATATCGACCTGAATGTCGTTTATCAACGAAATCTCAATTGTATTCCGATCATATATAGTTGAGGTGTAGTTAATATGATTGTTAATACCAAATTCCAGCTGCTCTGGAATCGAATGGCTTTTGAACTTGATCGAGTTAGAAATTGATTGTTAAAACGAGAATCGGCCAGCTGGTCCAGATTGATTAGTTTCAACATTTATAGTTTCACTTCCCTCACATTCCACTATTGTAACTTTCCAGGTACAGGCCGTCTAATATCGCTATGCGATGACAACAGCTTGCACCTGTGGGAGATCACCGAGAAATCTCTGGTGGAGATCAAGTCACACACATTCGAGGGGAAGAATAAGAAGATATCATCAATATGCGTCGAGTCGAGTGGGAAGAATTTACTTCTGGGCACCGAAGGGGGCAATATTTACACATTGGATATCAACACATTTACTATCAATGAAGATGTTATATATCAAGATGTCGTTATGCAGAAGTAAGTTCTATTAACATTCTAGAAAGTTACATGGAGTGCGTACAGTAGGAGAGTGGGAAGCCCCTAGTGAGAATACGACTATTAGCCTCCAACGGGGAGACGTCTCATCTAGCGGAGAACGGTGAAACGTGTCCTTTAGTGGGGAGGTCACCTAGTTACCAGACGCCCTAGTGGGGATATTCTCCTAGTGGGACAAATGCCCTAGTGGGGAGAACCCTTAGCGGACAAACACCCTACTGGGGAGACCCTTTAGAGAGAAGACCCCTAGTGAGGAGAATCCCTGGTGAAAGGACCCCGTAGTACAAATAATTTCTTTCAATTTATTTATTTACTCATTTTCAGTATATGGTTACAAAGTTGTCTTTAATTGTCATGTATAAAGTTACACAATAAGTAAGCAACAGTAGTTAAAATTAATAATAACTGGACGACATTATTGAAAGTATTTTTTGACTTCGACCTACTAAATGGCCCAGCATAAATGTCCATCAATGAGGAGTTCTTAGGAGTACATTGGAACAGACTTAAAGGGTCTCCTCAGGTATTCTCTGAACCAATAGTGCGTTAGGCAACACAATTACCGGTAAGGTATACCCTAGGCCTGATTTTAGATGTGATGTTCTTGTGTTTCAGTTGTCCAGAAGACTTCAAAGTGAACCCCGGCGCGGTGGAAGCGTTGTGCGAGCATCCAAAAGTCCCATCTCGTATCCTGATCGGGTACAACAGAGGCCTGGCCGTACTGTGGGACCGCGGCGCTGGAGCACCCACACACACTTTCGTCTCCAACCAGCAGCTCGAGAGCCTGTGCTGGAATGATGAGGGTAATGTGACGAGGATCAGAGAGAGGGAGAAGAGATTATCGTATAGTAGTTATAAATGATTTTGGACAACTCACACGCGGCCATCTGATCCCAAACCACGCGCTAGCTTGTACTATGGTGATCAGACAACTAATGAACATATGTACATACATATATATTTATAAATAAATACTTATATAGATATTTTTACACGCAGAACAGACATTCCTACTCATCACAGAAAAGTTTGACCTGAGTGGAAATTGAACCCACGACCTTCGGTGTAGCAGTCAGGTTCACTAACCACTAGACCAACCGGCCTGACACACTAACTACAACCTTAATTTTTTTTTATTATAACCTTATATTTAAATTTAAACCAACTAATTTTTTATAGCCGGGGATCCAAAGTTCGTCTAATTGGTTAATTTAATATATTATCAGGCGAGCACTTCACGTCATCTCACAACGACGGCTCGTACGTGACGTGGGAAGTGGCCGGCGCGGCGAGCGACCGCCCGCTGAAGGAGCCTATCACTCCGTACGGGCCGTACCCGTGCAAGGCGATCACCAAGTTCCTGAACAGGACCAGTGTGGACGGCGAGGAGATCACCATCTATGCCGGTTAGTGCCTTTTTGACAGATACTGTTAAATGTCATCTTTCATGTTTGTGTCTTCAGTGTCGCGACGACCATGATATTATGTGGAATTAGGACAAAGCATGAATTGTGACCTAATAGAATAGGCAGCTAAACGATTTCCACACAACATTGAACTTACAAAAGGTAACTAGGTATAAATTTACCTCCCACATTTAACGCCTATTGAAGATAATTTTTTAATAATCTCTTCTAGATGCACGGAATCCCTTTATAAAATTATATAAATAAATACGTTGCTTAGACAATGCTTTAAGGTAAAGGCTGCGCGTTATCTGTCAACGACAAAAAGTAATATGTAAATACTATAATATATATAATTTATGTTTCTACATGTGATAGGTGTTTGTGTGTGGCATATGAATGCAATATTATTGCATTTTCTTTCAGGTGGTATGCCCAGAGCCTCTTACTCAGACAAGTACACGGTTACAGTCCAACAAGGCGAGAAACACGTCGCTTTCGACTTCACCAGTCGGGTATGAGTATTAAATTTTATATTTTAGCGGCTTGTGCCATATTAGCACAGTTGGATATTTATATTCTAACTGCATAGAAAACCGACCGCGTTTTTGAACCGCATAGCTATATACCGCTGCTCTCCCGCATTTGAGTGCCCACTTTCTTGCCGGAAATATATCCTATGTTAGTCAGGGTAATTGTAATAGTGAAAGAATTTTAGAAATTGGTTCAGTAGTGTTTGTATTTATCCATTACAAACATACAAATCTCTCCTCTATGGTACTAGGAAAGATTTGCAAAGCAATCATATGTAGTATCAGGTTGGAAATCCAAATCCAATCTTTAACTGAATGTTCTCTGACAATGTTAAACTCAAATGATTCATTTCATGTAGGTATATTCAATACTTTTATAAAGTAACTTGGTATTGGATTAAATAGTTTTCTATTCCAGGTGATAGATTTGTTCACGACGACGCCCGTCCCTCCAGACGGCGCGCCGCTGCAGGAGACACGTCCAGACACGCCCGCGCAAATACAGCTGCAGACCGTCAATCAAGTGGCCGCTGCATTGGTTAGTCATCATACATTTAATACAGTAGTAGTTTGAAGCCATCTTCCGTTGCCATTGAGGAATCTTCCGTCACTCCCAGGTGATTAACGGAGTTAATAGTTACAATTATAGATTCTGTTTACAAAGTCTGTACTTAAATCTCTTTAATTAACATGTATATAGTTACAAAATACTGACGCACTCAGAGGCAATATAAGAAATTAATAATGGATGAATAAAATTTGTGCTTGTACAGAATCTGTATAAATTCTGTACTTAGTAGAAATTTAAGTAACGATTAACTTAAATGCCTGTTATCCTCAGGTGGTGCTAGCTGAAGAAGAGCTGGTGGTGGTAGACCTGTGCGACAGTCGCTGGCGGCCACTGCGGCTGCCGTACCTGGTGTCGGTGCACGCGTCCGCTGTCACCACCGCGCAGCTCGTCGACGGCGCCGCTAGCAACGTGTACGATAATATTGTTGCTGCGGGTGAGTGAGACAGATCTTTGATTATATAATCTATGGGCGTATCTGCTGGTCTGTGTTATGTATCACAGAAATTATATCCTAATAATAAGTTTTAATATTGCCCTCTTGAACAGGTGGGGACGAATCGCGCCCGTACTCTAATAACGTGTTTGTATATTCTTATTCTAATAACGTTCTCATTGTCCTACAAATTCTGTGGGCCCATAATCTTCCTCGAAGTATCTTAAACACTATTTCACTGCTATCCTTGTCAGCTACCGCAGTCGAGATTTTTTGTAAAACGAATGTGGATAAAATGTACCGGGAAACAACCGGACTATATAAGATATATAGTGTATAAGACATACAGCTTGAGACTATATTTATAACACTAATAAATTGTAAATTTAGACTAAGTTTTCTTTACAATATAGGCACTATATATAGCAAGATTAAAAAAAAACAAAGAAATGTGACTGCATCTAAAAGTAAAAACAAAAATTCCTGTTCGTATACATATATATATCATAGATGCTTTATTTACTGCTTTTTTTTCCACAGGCCTCCAACAAACAGAAAACGTTTACTCTGAAAGCCCTTGGCCTATATCTGGAGGATGTGTGGAGCCAGCCGAGGCCTCTGAAAGACAGTTGCTACTGACTGGACACGAGGATGGTTCAGTTCGTTTCTGGGATGTCTCCGGAGTAACCATGACACCATTATACAAATATACCACTGCGCAGCTGTTTAGGTAAGACGCTTCAGAAAATTTATAAATGGGTCTGAAGGATTTATGTGATGATCTTCGACTTGCAGAGACATTCGTGTATTAAAAGAATATAGTTACTAGAAGTACTACTTTGATTTCCATGAGTATATTGGTATTCAACATTAATTTCTGCACTTTAATGCTGATTGATAAAAAAATCTATAAATATCAAAAAATGTACATCTAATATTCTGACTGTTGAAATTGGGGTTGCATTTATTTCTAGTAGTTTTAAAGTAGTACCAAATATAAGGCAAAGGCAATAGCTTCAAAATAATGCATTATAATTGGTCGATTTAATATTTGCGACATGTGAATCAGAACTATTGGTAGTGTCTAACATAAGTTCGATGTGTCTAATATTTTACCAGAAACAATTTGCCCTAGATGCGATGGTTACGCAGTCCCTGTCAATCAGTGATTATCACATTAGTCTTTGGTAACAAACTTGTAGACGACAAGTGTTTTTATTATTATATTATTACGTATTTTTTTTATTTGTTATAAATCAAAATGGTTTCAACCCATTGATGGCCCATTACAGTACTGGTCTCTACTCATACCAAGGAGGCTTAGAGCGTACTCCACCACACTGCCACGAAGCACGAAAACGATCTTGAAATTTTTTGCCACTAGTGGTCACCCATCCTATCGACCGCGCCTGCTGTTGCTTAACTTTTTCGATAAAATCAAAATAATTTTACTTCACGAAATAACTTATAGTATCAATATAAAAACTCACAATAACATTGGCAAACCTAGCTTCGTAAACCACTGTGTTGTGTTCAAATTGAATTTATTTTCATTTAGTAGCCAGTGCTAAAGTTTGACGTCATTTTATGTATCATTTATATTTTAATGAATAGTTATTGAAAATTGGTTTAGTATGGCATGAACACCATTCATATTTTAGTGTCGTTGAAGTTTGTTTAATTTGCCATTATCAAGAACATTTTTAATATAGCCAGTGTTTCATATTTTAGTTACACGTATATATTTCATAGGCAATGTCTTGTCATGGGTGAATGTAATCATTTTATAATTTTTATTAATACGACACGTTCAAATTTCGATTTTAATGCCACTCATTACAAAATTAAACGGTAAGATTGCCCTTTGTGCACTAGTGCCAATAAATAATATGTATACTTGTACACATGTAACCACTGTTTATGGTGTGTGGGTGTTAAGTGTAATAAATAAGTAAATAAATAATTGTGAGTATTTATAAATGATTCAATAGATTTATTAATTGTAGCTTGAATTAATTGGTGTTAATTTCTATGATTTACAGTTACAAAAAAATACGTCTTTTATAGCATTGTTTTGAATTATTTACTTCTTAATATTTCAATGGTAAAATCAATGTATGTATGTATAAAGCTTCGAAATACATTAAAATACTATGTATTTGTCTAATTTCCAATAACTCTATGTCTAAAGTCCACAAAAAGTTACATGTGCTGCGCTAAGCCAAGCTTGCGGGCTTGTTATTGGCTATCGACGTGTTGCTAATCGTTGTCTTTTGCTTGTTGCTTTCTAACGAAGGGGGCTGAAGCGATCTACGGCGAGGTAAATGATAATATTTGTATCGCGTTTATTATTTTATATATGTAGTTACTGTATCATTATTTTATTGGAGCGTTTAAGTATTACAAAATGAACTCTGGAGGCTGAGGGTCCTGTTACACCCATAATACTGGCCACTATAGATCAAACATGGTCGCAGTGGTCTTTGGGCTAACGTTACATATCCTTTTATTTAAATAATAACCCCCAATACAACAACATGCTTAACAAGGTTGAGGGGGTTTCAAATTTTTTTATAAAAAAGATTTATTTTTAATCTTTCGTAATATTACAATTTTGTTTTCAATAACAGGAGAGTAGATACTTTACAAAACATCTGTGATTTTAGTAAAAGTGAACACTTGGGTATTACGTAAATTTTATGGAGGGGGATATATTTACCCCTCGTATACACAAAATAGTGCGTTAAATGTAGAGGGAGGGGTATGTCAGAAACCTCCAGACTACCACTAACTACCAGAAATATGGTAACGTAATACTTGAATGGTCCTCATATAGTACAAGCCTTGCTTTCGTTGGAATGACTGCGTTACGCTTCTAGGCCATGTATAAATAAAAGTAATAATTTGTATGCTTATCTCCCCCCAACTACAGCATATAAAATCTCAAAACTCTCAATCCTGATTGATATGTATGTAATTTTTTTGTTAACTTAGGAATGTACAATTGATTAATTTTCGTAATTAGGAATACATATGATAAAAAAATTGGCTTACATCATCAGTATTCCTAAGATGCAGGATTCAAACTGAGGCCCTCGCGTTCGGTAGACCTTTTTTAAACCATTAGGCTATCGTCGCTTTCAAGTAGCAGTAGGTGTCATCTAGAAGTATTGTAGTTTCATGTTATCTCAAGAAACAATGATATTTTTCCAATTGTTTAAGTTAGTTGTTCATTTAGATTCCATTTAGTAAGGTGCGATGTATTGTGGGATGATAAACGAACTAATTAAAGAGATCCAGGGTTATTATACCCAAAACTGGATCTGTATAATCAAAATGGATTCAAATTATACTTACAAATGATATTATACAATTATTAAACGAAAATTCACATTATTAAGTTACGTTTTTTGTTGAAATATTTATAATAATATATACATAATAATATGACTTGTATAGAATCCACTTGAAAGCTAAATATAATTTCTAGCCAATTAGAACGGCTGCTTTATTTCAATTCATTTGTATCCCACAAGTAAGCACTGGTCTCGTCTTATTCAAACAGTGTATTCCGCCTTAGCAACCTGTAGCTTCTGTTTAGTTTAATAACCACAGAGCTTTTTAACATACTAAAAACTACATTTTTAGAAACTTCAGTGCAATTATTTGTGTTTAGTTTAATATATTTTGGATATAGTATGTCTTAATTTTGATTATGCAAATACTAATAAGATATGTTTCCTTTTGTTTTATCTGTCCAGCGGAGAAGAGATAGGCGAAAACAACGACAGTCAAAACGAAGAAGAAGAATGGCCGCCTTTCAGGAGGGTTGGTTCCTTCGACCCCTACAGCGATGACCCTCGGCTCGCTGTGAAACGAGTGAGTTGCTTATGTCTTCTGTACACAGCAGTAGCCCAGCGGTGTCGATCGTCAGTGATAGCCAAAATTAAGCAATAGTGGGCGCGTGGACAGTCAATGAATGACTGATAGTGGTAAAATTTCTTGAGCGCTTTCCTGGTTTGGAGGGCTTGTCCTAGTTGTTAACGTCGTGTGGCTTTTAAGCCTTATTGGAGGCCTTTTTGGCGTAAAATTTTCCACATAAATGCTGGCCATTGCTAAACTTTTTTCCAGAATTCCACTCTCTGTAAATTACTTGAGTATGCACTAGACTCTTCAGCTCAGTAGTAAGAATTTAATGAGATCATGAAGGGTATATGTTAACTTAAGAACATAAACAGATTTGTGAGCACTTGCCGGCAATGATATATGCACCATATATTATGTAGGTTATAAGAAACTGTTAATGAACTACATTGGCTAATGAACATCGTCTAGTAAAGCATTTATTAAATATTTTTTTAGGTAATCCTCTGCCCGCTGTCCGGCATGCTGACGATAGGTGGTGCGGCCGGTCACATCGTGATCGCTAGCTTGAAGACCACTTCGAATACGGCTGAGGTTAAGGTAACTACCTAATAACTAAATAAAAATAAAATAAATATATAGTTACATCATCTGTGTACTTATTTTTAATAATCAAACGCACACTGTCTTCCATGCCAAGACTTACTTTGTCGTGAGAGGTATGAATAACACGATTACATAACACTAGTTTCCGCCCGCGGCTTCGCTTACGTGGTAAGTACGTTTATAAAAAGATTGGCTACTTGTTATTCCAGACTGTGATGTACATGCCTGTCTCAAGTTTTATCCAGATCGGTTCAGTAATTTTTGCGTGAAGGAGTATTAAACATCTATGCATCTATTCATCCACTCTCACAAACTTTAGCATTTATAATATTAATAGGATAGAACAAATAATGTCTAGAACACGCATTCATTCAGGGTTGTACGCTAGTGTAGGCCGGAAGAAAAGAAAACCGGTGGAAAAAACTCCCGGCATACAAAATGAATACGTATTAATGAGCGTATAAAGTAACTGTTAATGACTTTGTGTGCAACAGATGGTCTTGTATATCCCCTGTATTTGTTTCAGTCAATATCAGTAAACATAGTGTCGGACCGCGACGGGTTCGTGTGGAAGGGGCACGATCAGCTGACACTGCGCTCCGGTGCATTGACATTTCCGCAAGGGTATCAGGTTAGTTTACGTTTAGTATTTTGAAGTTTATTTTAATTTTAGATTCACTTTATACATTCTAATTTTTGTGTGTATTGTATATATTTCTTCATATTTTCCTCAAGCCTCCAACCGAAACATGACATTTAATTTATTGGCTGTCTCGAGCAAAAATAATTAGATTTTTTTTAAATGTTATAAGTGAATGCTTTACTACAATCCCACCTGATGGTAAGTGATGATGTGGTCCTGGATGGTAAAGCGCCTTAACTTAGAAGAAGCCTATTCACTCCTGTCTTGAAGACACCTACATTATACTCAAGCGGAAACACAGACGTACCGGCGTTTATTCCAATCCTTCGCGGTCCCCCATACAAAGGTCCAGGCGAAGCGTTTCGTCCGTACCGGACAGATATCTACGGTGTAGCGATGGAAAGCTGGAGTCCATCATGATGAAAACAAATGAATATTAATTCATTTTCTAGGCAACAGCGGTGGCGCAGCTTTCGCCACCGGCCGCAGTCACGGCGCTGGCGGCACAGTGGGAGTGGGGCGTGGTATGCGCGGGCACCGCCCACGGGCTCGCGCTGTTCGATGCGCTGCACGCCGCGCCGCTGCTGCACAAGTGCACGCTTAACCCGCACGGTTAGTTAACTTTGATTCACTTTCAACATCGAATAGTATTTTGAATACGAATGATTGTGAAAGGATGAATGGATTTATGGATGGCCGGATGGATGTTTGTTATTCTTTCATGTATTAATGACGAAACTTTTTTCAATGAAATTGTTTTTTGCCCCGAAATGAGTCTCGTACTACGTAGCACGCCTCCAGTAAATTGAAATAAATATAGATGATTAAATATTAATAATGTATTAATAATATGTTAATAGTTTAACCATTTATATATATTTATATACAATTGGAATTTATAGATCATTCGGGTGCTGGCGACACACCCATATCAAGAAGGAAATCCTTCAAGAAATCCCTGAGAGAGTCGTTCAGGAGACTGAGGAAAGGCAGATCACAGAGGCGTCAAACTACCACCAGTTCCAGTCCAACTTCTCCTACACAGGTATCCATTGTAATTGGCTTTAACTCACTATTGAGACTCCAACACGCTCCAATGGAGTGGAAGAGTTAGTAGCCATCTTAAGTGTGGAGAGTTCTTATATCGCCCAAAGGCCTCCGATGTGGCCTGACGTCAGGTACCTTATCATAATAATTGAGACCGACGGCGACTTTGCGTGCCCTCTGAAGCATGGAATTGCTCAAGAATTGTTTGTCACTAGCGATCTTTTACCCTGTATTTCAATTGATATAACGTATTCTGTCGTGTATGGACACCGAGGTATAAAATCGCGAAAATCGTGAGTACCTGGACACCCCCGTATAAAATATAAAAATCGCGAGTACCTAAGCACACTGATATAAAACGAAAAATCGTCAGTACCCACTAAATCATCTACTATAATATAATGATATCTGTGTACAGCCAGCACCGAAGAAGCCTTTGGATAAAACTGCGGAAACGGATGCGGAAGTGAGGCCGATCGAGCGGGCGGTCGAGGCTCGTTCAACCGACGATGCTTTCGGGTCTATGGTGCGGTGTTTATACTTCGCTAGGACCTTCCTTATTAACAGTGAGTGAGAATTGCCTTATTGTGTACTCATGGCTGGGGATTGTAACTTACCTGCATGGTCATACTGAGTTGGGAGGTTTTGTAACTTGTCCGCATGGTCGTACTGAAGGGGAAATAGAGCTTCTGTTACTAGCGTAAAAGGTGGTATTGAAGGGAGAAGCAGAGTTTCGTTACTTGCCTGCATGGCTGTACTGAGTTTCGGTTGTAGTTATTACCCATATAATTCGGGTAATGTACCTAAGGAAGGACATATTTTTCATCGTATTATGAATAAAATATAGGTTTTTCATTGAGGGTCAGTGAGACGAGATGCGCTTATACCTGGCTGTAATAATTTTGAATCATTTTTGAAGAAAGCAAATAACTTTTATTCCGTCAAAAAACATTGCAGAAACACAAAAATATTTCGGGAATTTTCATTTGTTTGCAATTTTCAGCACAAAATTCGACTCCGACGTTGTGGGCGGGCACCAACAACGGCACCGTGTACGCGTTCACGTTAAACGTGCCCAACACGAATAAACGGAAAGAAGATCCTGTGAGTGTTCATATCATTACATAATAGTCGTCGTAATCGTCTATGTATTCTTCACATTTTCGAAGAGCACAATATTCTCCGTCGAAAATTCTCGTACGTCAAATATTACTTTCTTTTCTCAGAATTTTCCTATTGTCTTAACTACCACCGCACTATTGTTAATATAACAGTTGTTTATATTTTAAAATACTCGAATATAACTTATTTCTCTTTTTATTTCTTAAGGTAACGTGCCAGCTTGCGAAGGAGATCCAGCTAAAACACAGAGCTCCCGTTATTGGCATAACAGTACTTGATGGAGCTTCAGTTCCTTTGCCCGATCCCTTAGAGGTAATTTGAAATGAATTCGTTACCAGTTTTATAATGTTGCAACATACAGACGATTTATTCGTCATTACTGTGTCATAGTATTTATGTGAAGTTTTTTTTTATTATGTTTTGTCCACATATATTTTGTTTAAGATCTTTTTTAAGATACAGTTATTACAAATAGTATGTTTCTTTCATCTCGACATAACTTTGTAAAACGTTAAAGTTAAATGAGCAATGCGTTACATTACATTTGTTTTTTTTTATATTAGACTAGCTGTATCCGGCGCGCATTGCTATGTATCAACTCATCAAACATCGTAATTAATTAATTTATTTATTTATTTATTTAAAATTACATCAACAAAGTATGCACTATTCCTCATTATTCGCACATACATAAAATACAGTTAAAGTGCTACTTAAATT
This sequence comes from Asbolis capucinus, assembly GCA_018249125.1. NCBI lineage: Eukaryota > Metazoa > Arthropoda > Insecta > Lepidoptera > Hesperiidae > Asbolis > Asbolis capucinus. The sequence continues at coordinate 14,671 of DWJZ01002150.1, forward strand.
ATAGGCGCAATTAACATGATCAAAAATATTAGCGTGTACATTAACATTAGGTTAAATTACCAAATACAAATTAATAACTTTGAATATCAATACATTAAATCATCGATATCATTTTGGTACCAGATAGCTTTTCCAGAGAATTCTGAACAACGCTAATGACATCAATGCTCTATGTTCTGCCATTTCAGAGTCTATAAAGGATAAACAATCAAACTGATAAACGAACATTGGTTTTTATATATAAGTTTCTTTATTCTTACTTACTCCTCATCTAAACGTTGTCTGAAAGAGATCGCTGCTTAGCGATAAGACCGCCATTTGTACTTTGTCTTTACGTATTTCTGTACTGTTGTCTTCTTGGTGTACAAATCTATTTATGTATCTATAGATACGATTTTATTTTCTCTATAACACTTTAGTCACTATAAGCTACAGGTTTAAGCGATTTCTTGGTAGTTTGCTCTACGTCATATTAATATATTTGAAACGTTCGTTTGGGCATTACGTAACCTCTCCCCAAAAGGGGGGATACTGAAAAACATAAGTATAATATAACATAGTTGCGCAACCAGCGCGCACTTATACTGCACACAGTACGCTCCAACAGCTCAAGCCATTAGGCTAATAAACGCTCTCATTGCTCAGGAGCCAGAGGTGGACATATTTCATATGTCAATTAATATTTTTTATAAGCTGTGTGTTAAGGTTTTTAAGTTAAATTAAGTATAAAATATGTAATTATCATATTATGTGTATGGCTTGTAGTGCGTCTTGGCTATGGCTATTAGCACTATAAGTGTGTATTAATAAATAAATAAATAACAGCGTATTACCTGGGGGGAAGGAAGGTTCAAATATCTTTAATTTTTGCCTTTCATTATACTTTGAAATTGTCCGTGAAGGTGGAAAGGGGCGTAGCCGCCCTCCCTGAGCCGGGAACGCATCGTGTTGTGATCACGTCGGAGGAGCAGTTCAAGGTGTTCACGTTGCCGTCGCTCAAGCCGCACAACAAGTACAAGCTGACCGCGCACGAGGGCGCCAGGGTGAGTAGACTGTGTAATCCGAGTAAATTAACTGATGTGAGCTGACCGTCAGCTGTGAGTAGACCGTCTTCTGATAGTCCGTCTAGTATGAAATGACACGATTCTGTGAATAGGCCATCTGTTGTGTGCATCTTCTGTGAGTAGGCTTTGGTTAAAAACTTGTAAGTCGGCTGATTGATATTAGTAGACTTTCTATTGTGAATAGGGTAATGTTTGTAGGATAACTGCCGCACTCATTGTCATCTAATGGTTACTTAAACCGTGCCTTATAGAATGTGTAAACAAATTCTATACCAAGGAATGGTTGTAGTAAAATAGGACAATGTGAAAAACACATAAGAATGTATTTTTCTACTAAAATATAACGTGCACGTGCACGCAGGTGCGTCGTTGCGCGTTCGCGTGGTTCGAGTGCGGCGGGCCGGGCGGCGAGCCGCACCGCGAATGGTGTCTGCTGTGCCTCACTAACCTCGGCGACTGTCTGGTGCTCTCGCCCGACCTGCGGCGGCAGCTCAACGCGGCCGCTGTGCGCAAGGAGGACATCAAGTCAGTGTGACCTCCATCTCTATATATATTTTTATGTCTCTTTTTTATCTTCCTCATCCTCCGACTCTTTCCTTCACTATATGTTTCGCTATATTGTAGCTGTGTGATTGGGTCTGTGTGTATAGATTTTCAATAGATCTATTTTTGAAGTAATATGTAGAACAAAACTGATGAATCTTGAATACTTAATTATATCTTACTTCTATCTAATACAATAACTATATCTGCAATTGTTGTGATTAGATAAAATCCTTTCCCTTTAATTAAACCCTTATACAATATGATTATATTAAAATTATTATGGAGGTTCTTTACCTGTTATTCATCTGTTTCAGTGGCATTTCGAGTCTATGTTTTTCGAAACGTGGTGAAGCTCTCTACTTACATTCTTCATCCGAGTTACAAAGAATCACATTATCCGCAACAAAGGTATGTCTACATATTTCATTATGTCATATCTACATACTAATAATAAAAGTGTAACGAGGTCAGTTCTGTTCATTAAGTTTTTTTTATTTAATGAAGGGAGGCTTTGTTATCGATATACATAGAGACCAAAACAATATTTTTTTGGATTTATTGTCTATATGTTCGAGCTTCAAAGAAAAACCACAGGACATATTTAGACAGAACTCGTCATAGTCGTAGTTTAAAACCCGAGAATGGTTAGAGGATATGTTTTATCCAAGAAAATGGCTCAGTTCTCGCAGGATAAGAGGTTAAAATTAGAATAGCAATTCCGAAATATACCAATAGACCAATTTAGATGACATTTAACAGGATTGCAGCTTATGTACGGACCATGGTTATAGGATACTTATTATTTCAGAAAGCTCCTTTTTATCCCGAGGAATAATATATTAAACTTAGTTTGGCAACTCAGAAACCACTGAATAATTCATCTTCCGAAGCAAAGCGAGGGCAATTTCTAGTATATTATTTCATTATTCACTGTTATATGCATATATTCTCGAGTCTTGGGTGTACAGAAATACTTCATTACTTTCTAAAATATAATGCTATATATTTTTTTGTGTATAATAAATAAAGCATGTTTTATATATATTGTTTTGTTTTAAGGTAACTATTGCCCAGTGTCATGTGCTACTATCACCTTGGGCTGCAGCGCTACGCGGGCCACTGGACGACACGCCCCTCACTAACGGAGAACACAAGGTACTCACAATTGTACTGCATTGTAGTTTCAGATAGTATAAGATTGTTATTAAAATACTTATCTCGCTTTATCCGTAGAACAATATTCTAGGTTTGGGTTTTATTTCATAAATACCGACGCCTTGGATACCGATGTACGACGTTTTTGGTCCATTGTGTCGATGTGAATTAGTATATTTTGCATTTGTACCACAAAGTATCACTACTGAACTGGGGTCTCCTTGAAACTGGGGAGGCTTATACTAGAACACATTGCTCCACGCTGCTTGTATTAATAATGTAATTAATTCAAGTGGATTGTTGGAAGGTATATTGGCCAACCCAAGCCTCTAAAGTTCATATTATACCACACAATGGCCTCCGATCAGAGTTAACGACAGTCATCTGCCGATTACAACCGGATCTTAAGTGTAATAAGTATCGGGACAGCTCAAGAAATGTTTGTCACTAGTAATTTTATGATCGCACCTACTGTTGCGTAATATGTTTGGTCCTTCGAGCCAGATAAAAAGTATTTAATATGGTCTTATTTGGTACATAGGAGGAAATCGCAGAGACTGCCCACGACGTAACAGCAGCGTCGGCAGACATCACAGTGGACTCCGTACGCGACCACACGGGTGCTCCGCCCGCGGCGGAGCCCGAACTTAACATTAACTTGCAGGTTCGTTTCAACATGTCTTAACTCATGTAAAATTAACTCATCTGAAAATTTTGGAAGAAAATCTTGTTTACTCTAGTGGTTCACTTTCAACCACTGCTGCTGACGCAAGTAGCACTATTGAAGGTTTGACGTCAATATGAAAAATTCTGCTAATATTATAAACGCGAAAGATTGCATGTATAGATATTTGTTTCGTGCAAAAACTGCAGAACCGATCTGAATAAGATTATATTCTGGTGTAACACATACGATATTTTCTTTCAACGTACGAGCAAAGCCGCGGGCGAGAATTAGTGTTTAAATACAATGCACACTCGATCGTTCGCAGAACTCGCAGGTGAACACGAGCTCGATGGTGGTGAAGACGACCACTCGGACGACCATCAACGAGAACAACGCGGACGGCGCTACCACCACTACTACCACCACCACCAACTCCACCACCGAGAACAGTCAGTATACTGCTTAATTAACACTACATATTCCCATGGTCTGTTGTTCGGATGATCCCGCACTAATGCTGTCTTCCCAGTGCGCGTTTCTGTTTCGATTTTTAAAAATCTAGTACAGGTGCTCTCAACCTTTTACAACCCTTACACCTTGTCCAATTCTTTAGTAATACCATGTATGTACATACGAATACATATATATGAATAATACATTTACGAAGTAATTGTAATTAAATCTTTTTGCACCCCACAATGCGTTGGTGCAGGGTCGTCTTATCACAGACCTTGGAAGTCAGTAATACAATACAAAACACACACAAAACTGAATTAGCATTCTACATTACGTTATGTAACATTTAAGGTGGAATTCCGCAGAAGCGACACACTTGTACGAAGCGACAAACGTGTCTTGTCGTGGTAATCAGTTGCAATTTTAAGTCGATGTATCATACTGAAAAATCCTACCTATCCTGTAACATAATTCTGCGGATTTTTACCTTATATGAAACAAGTGATAACATATTTTCTTATTAAATGTTTCCATGTTATAGTATTTTTATAGCTTCATACGACGACAAATACTTGCATGAATGAAAAATATGTTCGCCTTTACCTGGCTTTAGCCTATAAGTCGATCCTCACTAAACTAACCGCGTAATAATTGTTTTTACAAGGTTTATTTTGTCAAAAATTTGGTCCGATTTCTATTTAATAATTATTTCATTTTTGCATTTAACTGATAATGACAAAAAATGACAGAATACGTAAAAAAGTCGGTCTTTCTCTCTTCTTCTCAGTTATATAATGCTTCACAAAAAAATTAAGTTTACAAAAGTGCGCCAAGTTTCATTTTAAGTGCGATATTTTTATGCGAATGACGCCATATTGCCAGTAACCGAATGATGGGATAGTGTGGGTCGACCCTAAGTATGAGGTGCAAATGAGATAATATATAAGTACAGCGTCTGTTATTTAAATATACTTATTTTTAGTATTGTTTTAAATATCGAATGCTTTTTATATCGGTGCCACGTAATCAAGTTTTTTAACTTAATATTTATTTTTATAATTATTATTAAATATTAAAATAAATAAATAATACATCGGTAATTGATACTGACTGACAGAAAGCACAAAGTTTAAACCAGGAATCCCGAAATATAAATAAATATACACCAATTCTCATCATGGTTTAACTACTTTTTTGGTAGAATATTTTAAACGAGGCATCTATAAGGTTTCTCACTTATGCCTTGTACTTACAATACTCTGAATACTACACAAAAAAAATATATGAGATTTTTTGTAGGACACATTATAACTGCATTTTGTTTCATTAGTTCTAATTTAATGAATGAAATTCATCATTAGCAATGATATTTAGATGCATATGACTTGCTAAGTTATTTTATATTCTAGAATACATAGCTCTAAACTAAAGAAAAACTAAAAAAAAAACTCATATTAAAGATTGAATTTCAGTTTTGAGTAATTGGAAATAAACGAATATTAATAATTACATTGTGATCAGGCGTGGATAAAGGATATTAAATGTAGGTATTGAAGACAAAAGTGAATTGACTTTTTCTAAGTTAATGGAGCTTTACCATCTAAGACTACATCCCTTGCCATCTGGTGGGATTTTAGTCAAGCATTAACTTATAATATGTAAAAAAAATATTTAAATGTCTATTTATTTATCGAAGAAGTACATTTGATAATACACAATTTACAAACTTTCTTTTTTTTTTAAGTTTAAACAAAATCTTATTTCTTATTTTTTATTAATTTTTTTTTTCTATTAATTTT